>JXCR01069163.1:131422-143119 GCA_002079205.1 Phalaenopsis hybrid cultivar
TTTGATTCTCCAAGAACATCTTTTGCTACATGTTTAATAGCGTTTGTTACTTTATCCCACATCACATTTGCTTCTTCATGAATATCCCAAATTTTGAAATCTTGAATTTTACTCATAAAATTAATTTTATTTGTATCTTTTAAGTTTCTCCATCTAATTCTGCAATGATGAGTATCTAATTCTGCAATGATGAGTATCTAAATCTCCAAGAACAGGTCCTGGTATTTTTTATTTTACAACTCTTAATCTTAAAATCTAAAACTAATAAACGATGTTGGGTATTTAAANTAGTTTTTCCTTCTAATTCTCTAAGCACACATCTTTTGCAATTTACTTAATAGCACTCATTACTTTATTCTACATAATATTAGTTTAGAACATATAAACATAATAATTTTATTTGTATCTTGTAAATGTTCTCATCTAATTCTGAGATAATATTTCGTTGAATTTTTCATCTTTTAAATTCACATCTTAAAATTTAAAACTAATAATTGAAGTTAGATATTTAAATTTTCACTTTGAATAATCTTACAATCTTTACAATCTCAAAGATTTAATTTTCTCATAAGAAAATAATTAATTTATATTTTATTAAATTCAATATTATAAGTGATAATATAATAATCTCTTTTTTAGAATAAAATATGACCAATACCAAAATCATAAGTTAAAGCAAACTTCAAAAAATGGCTACTTTAAAATCTTCTACCACCCTATTAAGATGTTTGTTTAAATCTCTTCCAATAAAATTTCTTTTTTAAGAGATATCTTTTGCATTAATTCTTCTAGATCATTACAAAATTTTTATTTTGAACATATAAACATACTCAGGGAGCATAAGTGTTGGAAATATTAAGAATCTTAGTATCAACCACATATTTGAGTTACAATTCTATTTTCAATTCTATTAATTTATACAATATTATCACAAGCCTTTTTCACTCACTCTCAACACTCTCTCAAACCATATAACCCTTTCTATATATCTTCCTTCCACTCTAATCCAAAAATAAAAAATAAAAGCTTAATAAACAAGTTTATGGAAAAAGAAAAGAAACATGGAAGATATTTCAACAAAAAGTAGAGGTTTAAAAGAAAAGTTTTTTTCCAAGAAAACGTTAGCCCAAAAGGCAATATATAAGATTCGAACCCACGACCTCACGGTGCGAATCAACACCCCTAACCACTGTCACGAATAAGGGCGCTTCAAACAAGAGTTTTGATGTCATCTCGCCGCAAATTTCATTGTCCCACCTCGCACGAGCAAAATATAAACACAAAGCTGCCACATTACAATGCCTAAGTATTCATACACGCCTTTCAAGAGACAATAAGGAAATTATTCTATCTTTGCATATCCTTTTAAGCCAAAGAAAGCTCTATATGAGTCATTCTTAATATAGTGGAGGGACAAAGCTCATTGACCAAATAGGTAAGTACTCATACTCATCATTCTTGACGTTGTAGAAAAATCTACACTGCAAAATTTTGTTCAAATATAAATACCCATATAGGCTTTTCTTAGTGTGATGGATGGAAAACTCTTGATCGTGATCAGCACTACCCATACACATTTTTTTCGTGGGGTGGTGAGCAGGATCAAGATTACCTCAATACCCCATATGCAAGCGGTGATGTTAGAATGCTACCAAAATCCAAACTAATAGTACATCGACAAGATAAAATTAAAATGATATTTTCATGCTCAAATGCACCATAAAAATGAAGAAAAATATAAAATTTCAAAATTTTAAAAAATATAGAGTATGGTATCTGATGATGACAATTGATAAAAAAACTTTTAAGCAAGGAAACAAAAAAGAATCGGATATGAAATGAACCTACGGTGAACTTGAATACTCACTCACTAGCAACAGACAAAACCTCCAATATTTGAGAAATTATGCATACGGAGCACATACGCAGCACTACTTGCGTACTCCAGTAATATGTCATCATGTGATATATCAGACCCACCTCTGACGGAGATTATTGAAGTGGAACCGCGGAGGCTGTTGGGAGGGTAATTGGGGGTTATTAGGAGGTTATTGAAGCATTAATTCTAATAACGCCGCAATAACTTCTCAATAACTTCTGCAGTTAGACTCCGCAATAACCTCATAATAACACCCCAATAACCCCTCAATAATCTCTGCCTCCTGCATAACCCCCGCAATAACATCATAATAGCACTCCAATAACCTCTCAATAATCTCTGTGGTTGCACTTCAATAACCTCCACTTAACGGCATATAACTGGAAGTTCGCACGCAGAGCTGCGTAAGTGCTCCGTATGGAATAATTTCTCCCAATATTCACCTGAACCATTGGAAAATGATATAAATGAATTCAAATGGTGCAAATAAACCAAGAGAACCTCCTATTTATAAAAGGAAGATTGGTTTCTTGGAACTCCCACCACAATAAAATACAATGCAATTACAAAATTATGACATCTAAAAATACCTACAGATTCCAATTCACAAAATATGCCGCCTAACATACAAAATATAATGCAAAGCACAGAAGAAAAATAAAAAAATAAATTAATTAAAACACAACACTCGTCTTGTGACAAAAATATTCCGCATAGACAAACTGCAAATAATTTGGTTTTCAGATCATCTGCATGTATCACAATATGACATTCAAAATATGGAAATACATTGCATAAGTGCACTAAAAGTCGTGTAAATATTTCATGCAAATGTACAAACAAGTCTACAAACTGCATGTGCCAAAAATCATGCACTGTACTGTGTTAAAATACACTGAAAAAAGTGCAACTCTAAAAAGTCTTTAAAAATGTTGAAAGATTTGTAAACATATTGACAAATTCAAACTCATTCTCAAATTACGCTGGCTCTCAACGAGGTGCTTCGCGTGTACAGCAAGGTCATAAGTTCTGAATTTTATGTCCAATTATGCGTAGTCATAAAACTGAAATTGACAAGACTAGAAGCTTTGTCAAAAGAACTTATATAATAATTTTTATATAAGATTCAACCAAAAAATTTAATACCTCAAAGATCTCTTTTAAGAAAAATTATTATTTTTTCATATAAACTCTATATTTTAAAACCATAAAAATAATCATGAAGTCAAATCTACGATCTTGAATCTCTATATATGATATAGAATTAAAAAGATCTATAAGGCAACAAACATTAAAATAAACTTAAATCATATCACACTATGAACGTGATCCCTACAAGCGAGCAAAACCAGCAAAATTTAGAAAATACCTCGATGATGGAAATGTTAACAAGGTATCTTAAACAAGGGAGGTCCTATTTTCAAAAATGGCCCTAAATTTTGAATCAAGTAATTTTCGGCTCAAATCCCAACAAAACATGAAAACCTACCCAAAAAAATTACAGATAAACAAGCAAAATCTATTGTTTAAAACTAAGAACAACTGTACATCCATCATTTATAACAATTTATCGATGGTGACAATTTTTAATTTAACTCATAAAAGGATAGTTATATCAAGTATTATCTCTATGATCACTCACAAAGATATCATACCAATAATTCCATTGATACTTATCCTCTAATTGTGTGATTTTACTACTTCACAACACAACAAAAAAGAATGATTATGATTGAGGCTCTTTGAACAAATGATTTGCCATAAAATAAAACCATTAAATTTAGACCATGGTTAGAGCCCGCAAGTGCCCTAATGGCTTATATAACTTGTTAGTGCCAAAATTAAATAATAGCTCGACATAAGTCAAACAACAACAACTTATATCCCACTAAGTTGGATCTGGTACATGAATCATTTTTCTCCATTGTGTCTTATTAAGTGTCATATTTTCAATTAATTCTAATAATGTATTACATTTTTAATTGATAAATTAGACTATATATGTAATAAAACAATAACAAAAAATAAGATTTATAATAAAAAAACCATAAATAAGGAAAAATATGCATCTCTAAAGTTATAATTTTAAAAATTAAAATATCAAAATATGGAAGAGAAAACTGACATCAATAAATCATCAATACATCTGAAATAGTAAACATCAACACGTAGACACTATTAAATACTAATTAGATAAGATTATATAGTATTTGTGGGTAACAGTGTCAAGTGTGCTCTAAGACCAGGTAATATTTGTGATTAACAATATCACTTGTGGTCTAAGACTAAGTAATATATTTGGTTAATAGTCAAGTGTGGTAAGAGCAAATAGTATATGGTTAATAGTGTCATGTTTGTTCTAAGAATAGATAGTATCGATGGATAACAGTGTAAAGTGTGTTCAAAGACCAGGTAGTATTTGTTGTTAACAATGTGATGTGTGGTAAGATTAGGTAGCATCTGTGATTACCAACGTCATTTGTAGACTAAGGCCAAGTAGTATATATGATTAATAGTGTCATATGTGCTCTAAGACCAAGTAGTATATGTAGTTACCAGATTGATGTGTGTTTTAAGACCAAACAGTATATGTGGTAGATAATATAATGTGTGCTTTGAGACCAGATAGTTTTTGTGACAATCAAATGAGAGCAATTATATAAGCAACAATTGGTATCAGTTGAACTCTTTTTTCATCATTGCATCTACCATTGGTGCTGAGAAAATTCTGTGGGTGACAACGCTCAAGTATGCTTCAAGATATCCAACCTTTCAGGTTGGTTTCTCTTTATTTATGGCTGTCGGCCGTTTTTTTTTATCTTCGTGATTTGAAAAAGTGATGATTTTGTGATTTTGAAAATAATTTAAATATGAATATAATATTTTTTTTATTTTTAAAAGTAACATTTTAATTTTAAAATAGGTGAGACCAAAGAGGTCTCATATTTTAAATAGTTCAGATGATTGAATATAATACAACAAGTAATACACTTATCCTGAAGGAATAAATATATCACTTGTAATAGAGATTCAATCACCTAGACTAAACAATTTGTGACATCCGTTTTGGTCTGCGAAATATTTTTATAAAATGACCAACAAGTTCCCCCACCTAACGTAAAAAATTAGATAGGATTTATTTTATCTGGGTTCCTGGTTCCCCATAGAGGCAAGCCCTTATAGTTAATTACATCTTAAATGACTGGGGTCACTTAAGAAAACTCTCAATTAAAATCAGGTAGTTTTGCCTTCAAGATTTTAAAGTTTAGGTTTTCACGGATGGACATGAGAAAATCAAATAAGAATGACTCAAAATAGGAACAATTATTTAAGGAATCCAAAGGGAAGAAAAGTAGGGGATATCTAGGGAAAACCCCGGCGAACTCCAAACTATCCTATTGTTTGGCTTTATGTCTTTGAAATAATGTCTATTTGGTATTTCAATAATGCAAATTATTTAGAATTTAGGACTTATATTTACACAATATCGGACTGTGCAAATAACCTAAAATGATAGAAGGACTTACACCGTACCTCACGGTAACCTCAGAATCCTAAAGTGTTAGGACTTATAATGGCACAACAGAGTTGTGCAAAAGCTTAAAGAGTGATATGTGAGGGTTTTACGCTGCGCCAGACAAGCCACCTCGAAATCCTAAGGGTTGTTATTTAAACTAAGGAAAGTGTATAGTGTTATGAAATTGTTATACAATTGCAGATTCATCTTGAAGATGTTCCTCGTCGCGCTGCCCACGATGTTCGCTCCAAGCTCTTCGTACTAGCACCTCCTAGTTTAATTTTAGTTTTGAAAATCCACCTAACCACTAGGTTATCCTATTTTAAAGGCATAGCACAAAAAAAACTAAGCAGTAAAACATGCAGTGTGAAACAAAAACAACAATATACTGTACAATAAAGAAGGACAATATAACATGCTTATAAAAAAAATATTGTAATGTAAATCAAACCTATTCACTTGGGAGGCTCGTTGCTCCTTTAAGTTTAGCTAGTATGGGCTGTGTAAAAGGAGAAATAACGACCTGAAAAACTTGAGAAAACAGGTAAATCGTAGAAAAAAAGATGAACAAATAAAACAAAATACAATATCACATATAAAGAACCAAAAATAAGAGATTTATATGTGATATTGGGAATGTCCTCAATTATCAGGAGGATCTGAGTGTAAGACTCAAGCTCAAATCCCGGAGCATTAAGTTTCAGTTTGGTCAAATTAAGGCAAGAATTTCATTACTTGATTTAATTAAATCAGTCATGAATCACAATCTAGTGCACCCTCGTGCCTAGTGTCCTAATTATCTCATGAACTGAGGTCAGATGTCTGACTTTAGGATCATTTGAACATTAGAAGGATGAACTCTCTCAAGGTGTGCTCCTAAGACCTAGGAAGTCTACATATTAATTTGGGTCTGAAATGTTCTAAAGTGTCTAACTTCAATTAAGTGTCATTCTACTAATCCTCGAACATCTTTAGATCAAGCTTAGCTCGCTATCAGACTCCTAAAACTTAAGGAGGAGTAAGCCTATAGTTTTGGCAAAATGATTGTGAAGTGTGATTCAATCCTAGTTAGAACAATTGTATTTAAGTTTATTCAAAGCTTAAGGTACCTAAATGCAGGTCTACTGATCTTTCAATCCATTTCCCTAATTGTTATCTGAACTCTCACTTTCTTCCAACCCCCAAATATTCTTCTAATTTACGATTTCATTTTTCTTATGTAAACGGAATAGTGAATGGTTTGATATCCCATCTCCTCCTTAGATTTTATCATCTCAAAGAACCGAATTTCATTTTAATTTTCTCTCTCTTTCTCTTTCCCTCACACTTTTCTTAAGACCATAAATCATTTCTGAAGATAATTAAATCGGAAATTCTCATTTTTAACTTGACCGTTAAAAAAAAGAAAACAAAACGAACGAAAAAAGAGACCGAACCATTTTTAAAACAAAGTCAAATCGGTAAAGCTTAAAACGAAATCGCGAATGCATCGGCCTAAAGACGTTTAAATTCGTAAGAAGGTAAAAAAAAAAGTGATCTCCAAAAATCAACACTTAAAATGTTCAAATCGATACATGAAAACCTCGACATGTAAATCAAATTTTAGTGAATAAAACTTCAAAGATGCAATTTGAACTTCATTAAATAAAGCTTCAAGGTCCTTGAATCAATCTTAGAAAGATATCATTTTCTCACTTTTCATAAATGAATCAACGCGTGACAATTTTATGAATTTCCAAACCTATTTATGAATTCAATTTATATCAAATTACAATTTCTTGAAACAAACTTTCAAGAACTTTTTCATATGTCACAAAGCAAGAGAGAATAATCCATAGGGAATGACTTTCTAAATTTTCAAAAGCTATGCCAATATCAATTCTATTCAACTTCATCTTTAATCAAAAGTTCTTTTCTTTTCATCATTTTTTTTATTTCATAAACATGAAATGAACTTATTCATATAAGTGCTCAAGGTAATAGAAAGAAACAATCACCAACCCAATCTACTCCACAAAAAGATCGCAAATTACAGCTTACGGGTAAAGCCAAAAGAAAGAGGAGAGCACACAGGTAAAGTCAAAAGAAAGGGGAGAGCTCACGGGTAAAGCCAAAAGAGAGGAAAGCTCACGGGTAAGGCAACATGTATCACAAAGACAACAAAACAACTTCAAATCCAACTCACGGCCAAAGACAACCCGAGAACAATCTCAAAGGTAGTAAACACCAATGGAGGCTCACGGCTAAGTACCAAACCAAAGCCTTTTAAGCCAACAAAACCACCAAACCTCCTTCTCAACAAGGCCAACTCGAACCTAGCAGAAAGGGGAAAACCGAGCCTCATGCATAATACGAACCAACTCCAGGCAAGAGTGAAACCAAGCCCAAGGAATAATTCTCACAATAGGATTTAAACTAAAATACAACTTCAAAAGGAGCCCAGCCAAGTCCAACGTAATGGACAAACCAAGCTAGCACAGGGGCAAACCAAACCCAAGAAAAGATCCACAACAGTAAGAGATTTTAGCCAACATAAATCACCAAAACAGAGCCCAAACCGACCCTAAGAGGGGTAAACCGAGAATCAAAAAGGTTAAACCAAGCCCAACATAGGAGCAAACCGAGCCCAGCAAATGGGCAAAACAAAATCTAGCAAAAGGAAGCAAAAATAGAGAAACATTCCAGGTAAATCAAACTCATCAAATGGGTTAAAATAAAGCCATAAACAATCAGATTTCATAAATTCTTAGACTTTAAAATTTCTTGCACACTAGCATGTGTCTTAAGCATGAATTAATAACATGAAATAGATAAGTGTACAAATCCCTAAAGCCAAATATTTCTCAGTATTGAAATGAATTATATCACTTCTTTAATTCGAAAATAACAAGAACAAAAGACCTCAACATTTCATTTCCAACATGTATCCGAATAGGGGGAAACAAGGGAAGCAAGAAATGAGCCTCAAACATGATTTTCCAACTCTAAAAACAATTTTCAGCATGTATTCCAACAAGAGGCAGCAAGAGAAGCAAGATGTGAGCCCCAAAAATAATTTTCCAGCTCTTAAAACAATTTCCAACATGCATTTTAGCAAGAGACAGCAATATAAACTAGATTGAGCCCCCAAAATACATTTTTCAACTCTTAAAACAATTTCCAACATGCATTTTAGCAAGGGGCAACAATAGAAACTAAAGTGAGCCCCCAAATACATTTTTCCATAGACATTTATAAAGCAATAAAAATGTAGTTCTAAACTACTCTAGCCATGCCTTCAAATATTTCAAGCAAAAGAAAAGTAGAGGTGATCCATATATACATGCTTCATTTCTCACCACCCTAAGCAAATATTCATGCTTAAACTTCAAAATAAGCTTCCATACTTCATGCCATCCGAAATAATGCAAAATAGAAGAGAGGAGAAGAATACTTCCTATTTTATGCAAACTTAAAGTAATGAGAGAATAAGGTAGCTTTGAGAAAACCACTCCAACAATAGCCTGCAAATACTCCTCACGATTTCCAGCTCGCGGTTCGACAAATCCAAGCCTCGAGACCCTCGAAAAACAAAAGGGAAGAAGATCTCCTCTCCAACAGGAAAAACAAAAAGAAGTAACTTCCTTAAGAGTGAAGAATGGAAGCAGAAAACACCAAGTCTTTCTAAAATCTCCCCTCTCAAAAGAAACCCTCTCTTTTTTTAGTCAAGAAGAAAAGACAGAGACACCACCACCTCCTAAAAATTTTTCTGTGAGCTAATAGCCAAAGAAACGAAAAAAAAGAAAAGCCACACGTTCGCCGCCCTAGCCAACCAATTGAAAAAGGGGAAGGAAACGACACCATAACGAGGAGAGCGTACAGCCTTGAGGATGAGAAGCGTCAGCCAGCACATCTCCTTGCGATTGGAGAGTCAAACGGCTGCCGCGCCACGTAGAGAAGGAGAAGAGACGAAAGGGGAAGAGCGTCGCCGCGTGGATCCACCATGGAAGCTAGGGCACGGGTGAGGAGCGGGACGAGAGCTTCACCTGTTCGAACCCGTGAATAGGTCGAATAGATGGTGAAGGGTGCGGGTGATAGCTTATATAGGGTTAGGTTTTAATATAATTATAATTTAGGTGTAAAGAATTATTAAAAACATTTAATATTTTGAAAAAAAAATAAAAATTGAATTTATGTTTTATTCGTGCGTCGTAATATATCGAATATGGATGTCCTTTCTAGGTATTTTCGACATTTTGGACGCGCTGACGCGGTCTGTTTAGCCGTCAGAGGTCATTTTGACGAATTCAGCGATTTGCGTGCCAATTTTTTTGTATCGAAATAATGGCAATATGAGTGTCCTTTCCTACTAAAATTGGTGTCCCAGACGCGTTGGCGCAGTCCATTTTATTGTCGGAGGTCATTCGGAGAAGTTCACATTTTCACCCGTCCTTTAGGCTCAATTGAAGACCGTTCTGTGCAATTTTGTGAATTTTGTGCATTTAGTGTGTATGTGACGTAAAACTCATGACGGTGTTTTCCTAGTGCCTGAAATCCTATCAGGAACTTCTCCTTGAATCTTCACATAATAGCCCTTAACCTGCTCGTACATAAGACGATGGTTTTGGGCCATAAATGCTAAACATCACGGGAAAAATACGAAGTGTTTTGGAATTTCTACAATGGTGGGTCTCAATTCTAATTTTCTAAGATAGTCGACAGGAATTCCTAAAGCTAAATCCTAAGATCCTAGGAAAAGTTACAACAACAACAACAACAACAACAAAGCCTTAATCCCACTACGTGGGGTCGGCCACATGAATCATTTTTCTCCATTGCGTCCTATTTAGTGTCATATTTTCATTTAGTTCTAATAAATTAAAATCAATATTAATACAATAAGCCCAAGTCTTCATAGGTCTACCTCTGTCTTTCTTAACACAAGTCGAATCTAAAACATCTACTCCCCTAATCGGATCATCTAATGGTCGACGTTTAATATGACCAAACCATCTAAGACGACTTCCTCTTTGATCGGATCATTTGTAACACCATGATGCTTGAAAATATTAATAATGTCGAGTGTATTCTGGGTAGGTCTACCTCTGCCTTTCTTAACACAAGTCGAATCTAAAACATCTACTCTCCTAATCGGATATCTAATGGTCGACGTTTAATATGACCAAACCATCTAAGACGACTTTCTCTAATTTTGTCTATTGTCTACCTCTGCCTTTCTTAACATAAGTCGAATCTAAAACATCTACTCTCCTAATCGGATCAATAATGGTCGACGTTTAATATGACCAAACCATATAAGACGACTTTCTCTAACTTTGTCTGTCACAAGAGCTACACCAACCCTATCACGAATATATTCATTCCGCATTTTGTCTCTAAGTGTAAANGAAGCAAGATGTGAGCCCCAAAAATAATTTTTCAGCTCTTAAAACAATTTCCAACATGCATTTTAGCAAGAGACAACAATATAAACTAGATTGAGCCCCCAAAATAAAATTTTCAACTCTTAAAACAATTTCCAACATGCATTTTAGCAAGGGGCAACAATAGAAACTAAAGTGAGCCCCCAAATACATTTTTCCATAGACATTTATAAAGCAATAAAAATGTAGTTCTAAACTACTCTAGCCATGCCTTCAAATATTTCAAGCAAAAGAAAAGTAGAGTGATCCATATATACATGCTTCATTTCTCACCACCCTAAGCAAATAGTCATGCTTAAACTTCAAAATAAGCTTTCATACTTCATGTCATCCGAAATAATGCAAAATAGAAGAGAGGAGAAAAATACTTCCTATTTTATGCAAACTTAAAGTAAAGAGAGAATAAGGTAGATTTGAGAAAACCACTCCAACAATAGCCTGCAAATACTCCTCACGATTTCCAGCTGGCGGTTTGACAAATCCAAGCCTCGAGACCCTCGAACAACAGAAGGGAAGAAGATCTCCTCTCCAACAGGAAAAACAAAAAAGAAGTAACTTCCTTAACAGCGAAGAATGGAAGCAGAAAACACCAAGTCTTTCTAAAATCTCCCCTCTCAAAAGAAACCCTCTCTTTTTTTAGTCAAGAAGAAAAGACAGAGACACCACCACCTCCTAAAAATTTCTCTGTGAGCTAATAGCCAAAGAAACGAAAAAAAAGAAAAGCCACACGTTCGCCGCCCTAGCCAACCAATCGAAAAAGGGGAAGGAAACGACACCATAACGAGGAGAGCGTACAGCCTCGAGGATGAGAAGTGTCACCCAACACATCTCCTTGCGATTGGAGAGTCAAACGGTTGCCGCTCCACGTAAAGAAGGAG
>JXCR01069163.1:149874-184155 GCA_002079205.1 Phalaenopsis hybrid cultivar
GATGTTTGTGGCTTCCCAATTTTTAAATGAAATTTTCGTAAAAGCAACTGAAACAGTGGCTCCCAAACGCACTATAGCAGCTTTTCAAAACAAAAAACAGAAAAAACACATTCCTAAATTCATCCTAAGTGCAAAGTCATTCATCCACCTGAGCATTCTCATGTCAACAATACTTAATTATTTGCTTCTCTTTTACAGGCCAACATTATGCGCCATAAAGCATTGTGGGTCTCACCACCATCTTATAAAAACTTTCTTCAAGTCGATGTCAAGACCCGCCTCGGGTCTTGAAAATAACCAAGGTGAGTACAAATAGTTGGATGATAGTGATTAAATTTCTACGTTCATTTAATATTTAACAAAGGAAAGAACCATTAATTAAACTAGATTAAAGCAATATATTTAAATTTACTTCAATACTAGTTGTCTGAGTTTTCTATAAATATTTTTTCTTTCTATCGTTCATATTTTAATCACTTAATTGAACCTAAAANGTTGGCACTATTTTTGGTGTGGGGTTTGTCCGTAAGAAGCTGTCAGTCATCGGAATTGAAATCCCATTGCCCGCTTCGGAAGGACGTTTTTTTTTTTCTTAAAAAAAAATTTAGTTTTGAAAAAGATGAAGTCAAACTGACCACATAATTTTCATAGTTTAAATGAAAGANACTTTGAGTACATAAAAAAAAGCAAAATGCTTTGATTTCGAATGAAGACTTTCACCAAGCTCTGCTATATATTTCAAGAATACGACTTTTTCATTCAAGAAAATTTTTAAATCAATTTTCTGCCTGTTAAATCTTTTCACGTATCATTAGACATCTGCTTAATTCCTGTTTTTTTGGGAGCCAATAGGATAGAACGGAGCATTAAANTGTGAGCACTCTTTTCAAAAATTAAAGAAATATTAAACCATTGTTCCATTTTTAACTACTTCGTCAGATACCGAAGGGTTTCAAATTTACAGTGGCGTTGTAGGTGTTTTAAAGCAAAATAAAAAGGAGATTGGGTATACATTTAGATAGTTGATGCTATATGAGAGAAATTATCCGATATAATATGGAGTTAGTTGCTTTAGTGTTTGCTCTCAAAATCTGGAGACATTACCTTGTATGGTGTGAAATGTGAGGTATTCACCGATCACAAAATTTGAAATACCATTTTAGACAAAGAGCTGAATTTGAAGTAGCAATTGGAAGAGCTGATCAAAGACTATAATTTGGATATACAGTATTGTCCTGGCGGAAAAAAATGAGTTGCCAATGTTTTGGGTCGTAAATTCACAGGTTGTGCAAGTCAGATCATTACTCAGCTGATTAAAGAAAATGATGTTTTGCAATTTGAAGTTAAATACCAAGTGAAAAGAGATATTTATATCATCTGACAGCGCAACCACGCTAATGGATAAAATCACGATAGCTCAGAGAGTTAGCGGCAATAATGCGAAACTTCTGAAACAACTTCAATCATGAAAGAGGACTGATATGACAGTTGATTAAGATGGTGTAAGCAGAAACAAGATACAGTTATGAGTACTTGTTGATTCTGAGTTGAAACAGAAAATCTTACATGAAGCATATCATTCAAGCAACACAATTCATCCAGGAAGCACTAAAATATACAAGGATTTAACATTGGTATTTTGGTGGCCAAGTAGGAAGAAAGATATTATTAAATATGTATCTCAATATCAAACTTGTCAGATTATAAAGGCTGAACATCAGAGACTCAACAAATTATTACAATCATTGTCGATACCTGACTATAAATTGAAAGAAATTGCTATGAGTTTTGTTATGGGATTTCTTTCATTCAAGCAAGGTCACAACAGTATATGGATTATTATTGACAAGCTAACAATGTCAGGTCATACTTTGCCAATTAGAAAGACAAATTCAGTGAAAAAATTGATCAGATTATATATCAGATTGCATGAAATTCCAAAAATTATCGTTTCTAACATAAATGGAAGATTCATATCCAAGTTATAGAAAGACATTCAACAATGTTTGGGTACACTGTTGCATTTTAGCAGAACATTTCATCAACAAATTGGTGGCCAATCAAAAAAGACAACTCAAGTATTGGAAGATTTGTTGCAGCTTTGTGTTCTCGACTTTGGAGACAGTTGAGAAGATCACATTCTAATGATCAAGTTTACCTACAATAATAATTATTAGTCTAGTATCATAATGGCTCCTTATGATGCATTGTATGGCAGGAAATGCATAATTCCATTGAGTTGGGTCGAAATAGATGAATGTAAAATGTTAGGTACATAGTTAATTAATGAAGTTGTAGAAAAAATCAAATTAATTAGAGATAGATTGAAAACTACTCAGGATCGACAAAAGAATTACTATGACCCAAAGCACAAAGCAATAAAATTTGAAATTGGAGAATTCATAATTTTGAAAATCAACTGAATGAAAGGTACAACCAAATTTAGTTAGGGAAGCAAGCTGAGACCCAAGTACATCGGTTCCTTCGAAATTATAGAAAGGATCAGTCCAGTTGCTTCCAGACTAGCGTTACCTGTGGATGTCAGTTATTCACAATGTGTTTCATATTCAAATGCAGATAAAATGAGTTTCAAATTCTAAGCAAAGGATTTCACATGACGTGCGGAAAAAATTAACTTAGATTAAAGAGCTTGAAAGAATTTTACACGGATATCACGAAGTTGAGAAACAGACAGATTTTTTTTTTTTTAAAATAAAGTGGAAGCACAAGCCTGAAAAGAAAGCCACATAGGAACAATAAAATGAAATGTGACGAAAATATCCCTCTTTAAGTAAAGTAAAAAATTTCAAGAATAATTTTTACAAGGGAAGAGTTACAATGCCCAAATTTTGAGAATCAAGTAATGGTTTGACAAAATTTAAAATACCCCATATTTCATACCCCTCATATTTCAATCGAAATATTTTTATAAAATTCTACACGACAAAATGATCGATTCGATATAAAACATTATATATCATTGGAATGGGAAATATAAAATTATAAAGTTACAAGTTTCATTAAATTTAATTAATATTAATTAAATTCACTAATCTCATTCAGCATTGTTCATAACCGACATATTTACGTGGTATTTAGCTCTTGATGTGATCATAAGCAAGAGATCTTCACTTCAAAGCCTTTGAATCTCTCTCCCCGCTATCGGTTTCACGAATTGAAGAGCTCGCGCAAATAAGCCATAGCTCGACACTGTAGCTAGCCGAACAAAGGAGGGTGACGACAGCCTGGGAGCCGCAGGCTACGATCCAAAGCTCAGGAAGAAATTGGTGAATATGAAACTCTCATTTACGCTTTTCTAAATATTTTTTTCCTTGTGTTTCAGTTTTTGACGTTTAACACGAATTTGGGAAGTTATTCAATTTCGATAGTCGTAGCAAGCGTCCAACTTCTGTGGCAAGCAACGAAATTGGTTATGTGAGCTTCCGTAAAGGCTATTAGAATGAAATGAGCGAGAGAAGGGAGAAATAAGGTGTTAAGAAGAAAATGAGAGAAAATAAACAGTATTAAAAGAGTGGATTTATGCCGAGAAACACGTTTTAGGTATGTTTTGGTAAAGGTTACGCTTTTTGGATAAATCACAATATGAGCAAAAATTTCATGATTTCCTATAATATCTATGATTTTTAGGTTGTTTATAAGAGGTGGCGATCTAGAGTCGAGCGTGTTGAAACTCGTCGTATGGCTGTTTCGTCTAGTCACGTGAACCAAACTCGTGCTAACTTAAGAAAAATAATTTTCTATAGGTTTCCATGTGATTCCACGTTCAACACTTATTTATTTAAAATTCCTTGCATATTATAAATGGATGCATACATTGGTTGTATGAATGCAAGTTGAATTTTCTAATGATACACGTGATGTTAAGCTATGCTATAAAACATATGAATATAATGAAATCATTATTTGTAGGTATTCATTTATTATGATTCATGCTTATGCTACATGAAATATCTATGATGAATGCTTAATACAAAAATAATGATCTAAATGTCAAAAATGATGTTATGGGTAGACTACATATGCAAGCATGTGGTATTTCCGACTCCCAGCGTTCAGGCGAGGACGGAATTTTGGGATTTCGGGAACTGTTAGGATCATAAGATGACAAGACTTAAAAATAATTGAGCCATATACATTGCACAACATTACTATGATGTTATGATTATATGATTATAAGGAAATTGCTATGCTTATGAACATGTTTATGATTATACATGAAAGAATGACACATGTTTTATACACTAGTCATTGTTTTCTACACTACCTACTTTTTTTACATATTTTATATGATGTCAGCATGTTATGACTTGTGTGTGGACATGTACAGTTACATATGAGCATGCACGTTATTTTTTTCGTGTATAAAAACTTATTTTAGCCTTGAAAATTTTATTGAGCTCGTTGCTCATTCTTCATTGTTTACAAACAGGAAGGGGTCAGGAATGTCGGGGCGAGTAGCTAAGTGTAACTTATACAGTTTTCATATTTATAGTTTTGGGAGCTTGTACAGTCTTTTGGGTATGTATTTTATTTATTTTGGGTTTAGCAGTTCTGTATAGCTTATATGTTTTGATGATATAATTTTTCCATCAGTTCGAGTATAAGTGAATATGAATGAAATCAAATGTATCAAGCATTTTTAGGGCAACTTAGTTAGATTAGTTCATCATCCACTGAGTCCTGATTTTCAAGTCATGACGAATATTGGTGAGAATTTAGTCTGGTTGAATTGTCCGTCTCTATCACACCTCCGCCAACCCATAACAGGGGGCAGTTGGGGTGTGACATGAGTGCGACCTAAGCAGTGCATGTGTGGGTTAGATTAAGTATACAACAACAAGCCTTTATCTCTAAGTGTCAAGCCACTCATCCACCTAAGCATTCTCATCTAGCAAAACTTAATTTTGTTTTATGTTTCTCTTTTAAAGCCCAACATTATACGCCATAAAGCATTGCAGGTCTCACCACTATCTTATAAAATTTTCCTTTCAAGGCTAAGCGATACTTTCTATCACCTAATAGACTCAATGCATTCCTCCACTCCAACCAACTAACTTGAATTGTATTAATAATATCCCCATCTATATCACCATCACTTTAAACAATAGACCCAATATAACTAAAATGCTCACACCTTTTAAGAATTTGATCACCCATGATTAGAACTCTATCACTTGAGCTATTACTACTAAAATTACATTCCATGTACTCAGTTTTAGATCTACTCAAACGAAGGCCTTTAAACTCCAATTTAAACCTCCATAATTCAAGTTATTAGTAAAATTCAAGTTGGACACCTAGATATATCTGAGGCGAGGCGCGCCAACAAATATAAGGCATAAGCCTCACCTAGGCACTCACAATTGCATTGAGATGCATCTCACATTGCATAATTTTAATCCATGGTAGCACCTTTGTTTCCTTTGATTATCGAATTGATCGTCATCGGTGAACAAACTATCTCTACTACCAATTCAATCTCTCTTCCATAAATGAATACCCCTAGCGTCTTTGATGTTGACTGTGGTAGGTGAAGAGAAATTTGCCTTAAAATATCATAGTGTGAGCTTGGATTACGGTTTCAAATATAATGTTTTTGAAAAGCCAACAACTTCCCAAAGGAAAAAACAAAAAGCCATCCATTTTATTTCATTCTACTATCTTCATAAACGTGTAAGCATTACAAGAAGAGGACGGGCCACCAACCAAAAAATAAAAATTACACTAAAATAACAACCCATTAATTTCTCTTATTTGTTAGTTGATTAGAAACTTGGCTGAAATTCGCACAATGCATAGAACTTGCATTTTTCTTTTTTCAAAAAAAAAAATAATAATAATAATTTATAATGTTATTTCTCATAATAGTAATTGTAATAGTTAAATAATAACTATTTTTAAAAATTTTATAACTCAATAATTATTCTCAACATAATTCTCTAACGCTTTTGCTCAACGTCAACTCTCCCCTTCATTAAGAATTTTGCTCTTGAAGAGTAAAATGGGTGCTAATTATCTGAAATGTAAAATAATTAAAAAATATGCAAATTAAAAACAAACATGCACTCTAAACTAGACACACTTTTTCTTGCTGACAAAATAAAATATTTCCAATCTAATCTAACATGAGAAAGTACAATCCAAATCACCAAACCCAAAAGTAACATAGTAAACCAGATTGGAAAAAAAAGGTACATAACGTTGAAGAAGGAAAAGCAAGATGGAAGGAAAAGCAAAATATCATTATGCATGCTTTGAGAATACTCACCAAAACACAACATCAAATGCATGCAAGTGGATCTTTTATTTTTTGATACCTAATGATGTCCAATGTAGTAGTTGGAGGAAATTTTTTCATAAATATCCTGGTGTGAAAGTAGTTCCAAATATAATCTTTTTTAAGACAAAGCTCCAAAAGTATAAGAGAACAAGTTTAACCTTGAAAGAAGTCATTCCAAAAGCTATCCATTTTTTCATTATACGTATTTAGAAGTATCACAATCAAGAAGAAGAGGGGAGTAATCAGCCAAATTATAAAAATCAAATTAAATATAAAATCCCTTAACTCATCTCGTTTCTTTGATAGTCTGGAAATCTGCTTGGTTGAAATTCCCACCATGCATAAAACTTGCGCTTGTCTTCATTTTATAGAATAGCACACATTATCCCCATGGCCAAATATTAATTGATATGCTAGTTTCCAAATGTTTGTGAAATATAATATATCTCTACTAACTTTTCGACATGATCGTAATATGTTAAGAGCTATGTAATGTATATGCATAAATCATCTCATTTTAACTCTTTTAAAAAGAAACCTATCACATGTAATTGGGTTGCTCTTAATTGACTTCGTTCACATTATTTACATCATTTGGCTTTATATTTCATAAACTCTATTTTTTATAAATATTTGCAGTGCATACAACAACCTCTCTCCCAAGACCATATGTGACTACAGTTTAATTGGATTAGATGTTAAGGGGTGGATTGGTTCCTCATCTTGTGGTCATTGCAGAAGGAAGAATTTAAATGCTGGTGCAAAATTTTCACGCACAACTACTCTGAAATTTTCAATCTGAAGTTTTCAATATGACAAATTCTTGAAATTTTCACGCAAGCAAGCTTTCGTCTAATGGAAAGAGGCATCCATCTCCACTAGTGCAATAGCTTCGAGGTGCTAGCTTTGAGTACATAAAAAAAAAGCAAAATGCTTTGATTTTGAATGAAGACTTTCATCAAGCTCTGCTATATATTTCAAGAATACGACTTTTTCATTCAAGAAAATTTTTAAATCAATTTTCTGCCTGTTAAATCTTGTCACGTATCATTAGACATCTGCTTAATTCCTGTTTTTTTGGGAGCCAATAGGATAGAACGGAGCATTAAACGAATTTTAAATGAGCAAATGCAATTTTTTTCTATCTAGAAAACCATAAACCATAAAATGTATTTCTAGAAGCTCAAACCATACCTCAGCTTCCATAGTTTCATTGAAGTAAAACTCTACCAACTTGATCCTATTTTCGAGGAAAAATCTTCTCCTTTCTATATGAACAATTTGTAGTAAAAAAAAAGGTGGTCATACAATTGGACATTGGTTCTTTCAGACTGAAAGGATCTTAATTGTCAATCTCTTTTAGTACATGTTGATTTCACTCTCCATAGAATTACCAAAAATATATTTCCCAACAACTATTTTAACCAAGAAAATTTCCAAGCACTAGAGCTCTTGTAAGAAAAATGATGAACAATTAGGGCACAAAAAAACATGGAAAAGGCGGGAATTATTTCCTAGAAAAAGCCTCATATGGAGAAATTGGAAGATAATAGAATGTTCTCTATCCTACATGAGAGAAGAGAGGAAGAAGCTCGCCGCCTATTGCTTGAAACACTTAGCCAAAGGTTTTGGATAGTGCTTTGGGCGACAAACCAAATGAAGAAGGATGAAAGAAAAAAGAGAAAAAATTTAATTCTAATTGCTTTCAACAATAAAGATAACATTTTAAAGCCTTGTATTTATAAATAAATTGGTGACATCCATATTTATCCACAATTCAGCTAAATCCATCGATACAAAAACCTTATTCTAAAAAACAAACATTCACAATTAATTTATGGATATCATTGAAAAAAATTAAACCAAAGATAAGGGACATCCTTATCCCAATGCCTAAACAAGATAAGCCACATCATTAAGCTTACTATTTCAAAACTATAAATCAAAATCGATGATCTTAATCGTATAATTGATGTTGTTAACATAAAAAGACTCGTACAAAACAATATATTAAATAACAGTATATGGACATATTTTTAATCACGCAATAACAAATTAACAAATCAAGATTATTCATCTTATGGAACAAAATAGAAGACAACATTACACAAATTTTACAGAATTTTCATCAATCAAGCAAGCAAATGTGGCATTCCGTATAACATTCAAGACAATGAGATANTTTACAGAATTTTCATCAATCAAGCAAGCAAATGTGGCATTCCGTATAACATTCAAGACAATGAGATAAATGAGTAAAGATCAAAAAATAAAGCAAACACATTTCTTCCACCAAATTGAGACCTAAACATATAGTTTTTCCCATGGTTTTAAAAACCAAACTAGCCATCGGTTCGACCAGTTCAACCATGAAACGGTCATACAACTAGTTCATTCCAAGCTCAAAATCGTTTATACATAGAATTAGGATTAAGCTGGTCAGAACCAGAGTTATACTGGTTCAATTTTTAAAGAACTGGCCGGTTCAGATATTATTCAATTTTAATCTTTTGATTTTTTTTGGATGGCCAAAAATAATATTTAAATTTAAAAAAAAACATCGTGTCTTAAATTTTTTATTTAGAATATTGTTCAAGAAATTTCAAAAGAATTGTCTTATAGATTAAAATATTATTTAATCAATCGATAAAAATGATATTTGTTAGATTCAAATGTGTCTGGTAGACCGTGTCCAAGGGATAGAGCGTTGGGACCAAGGAAATAAGATTGAAAGGGAGAGAGGAAGAGAGCAAACGAGTGAAGAGGACTTGCCAATCGGGGCAAATGGGGTGTTTCTGGGCTCTTAGACCCATTTTATTTCATTAAAAAACCCAATTACAAGTGGGGATCCCAAACCCCCTTTACATGAAAGAGTCCTCTTATTTATAGAAGATAAAAGAACTAAAAAATAAATTACAATATTGTATTTACTTTAAAAAGGATTGGTAACAAATATTTTAGTCTTTTATGTTGGTGTGTACTGCTTGGATTAAATTACAATATTGCCTTTACCTCGTTGACCTACGAATCTGTCCTTCTGATTTTTTTTTTGTAGGGAGGAGTCATCGGATTCCGGTGGCCGATCAGAGGAAAAGACGGGCGTTTGGAGGAAAAATCGAAGGATTGAAGGAAAGGGCTGCGAGTTAAAAGAAAAGATGATCGGGATGATGTCAATCGGCTAATGGGAGCTCCTTGGCTTGAAGTGGTCGTCTGGAGTGGGTTGGAGAGAGGGTCTGGTTATCCATCCTTGATTCTTCCTGGGTCTATAAGTCACCCTCGATGTGTAATTTCGACATATTATTCTTCCCTTGGTCTGTCGGATTGAGTATTGAGCTTCGGGAGGAGACTGATCGGCTGATGGGATTTCTTTGGCTTGAAGTGGTCGGCTGCAGTAGATTGGAGAGAGAGTCTGGTCATCAGTCTTTGATTCTTTCTGGGTCTCCGAGTCACCCTCAACATGTAATTTCGACATATTGTTCATCTCTTAGCCTTTTGGATTGCCTTGATATTCAAGCTGACACATTTTCATATATATATTTAGTTCCNCCTGGTTATCCGTCCTTGATTCTTCCTGGGTCTATAAGTCACCCTCGATGTATAATTTCGACATGTTATTCTTCTCTTGGTCTGTCGGATTGAGCATTGAGCTTCGGGAGGAGACTGATCGGCTGATGGGATTTCTTTGGCTTGAAGTGGTCGGCTGCAGTAGGTTGGAGAGAGAGTCTGGTCATCAGTCTTTGATTCTTTGTGGGTCTCCGAGTCACCCTCGACATGCAATTTTGACATATTGTTCATCTCTTGTTCATCTCTTAGCCTTTTGGATTGCCTTGATATTCAAGCTGACACATTTTCATATATATATTTAGTTCCCCGATTTTCTTGTTCTTTGATAGCAACAACTACAACAAGGATAAGAAAATTTATNATTTAGTTCCCCGATTTTCTTGTTCTTTGATAGCAACAACTACAACAAGGATAAGGAAATTTATAAAGCAAAAAAATCATGACTCAATAAATATACTCTCTAATTAGGCACATCTTGTGCTTTGTTCTGGCATTTTTTGCTCCATTCGCTGTTAATTGAACCCCAAGATGTTCATTACCCATCGCGGAGCTTGTTATTAACGGTTGGCGAATCATCTCAAGGGCAAAGAAGATCGCCGTATACCCCTCGCAGAAAATTGTCCGTCGAGTGGCGAATCGTCTCTAGGGCCGAAGAGGATCGCTCCACATCCCACGCGGAGCTTGTCCCTGTCCGGTGATGAATCATCTCAAGGGTCGAAGATGATCACCGTACACCCCTTATGGAGCTTGTCGATGTCGAGTAGCAAATCGTTTTTGGAGTCGAAGACGAGCATCACACACCCCTCGTAGAGCTAGTCGTTGATGATCTTCTTACACCCCACGAGGAGCTTGTCACAGCTGGGTGGAAAATCACCTCAAAGGACGAAAATGATCGTCGTATACCCCTCGTAGAGTTTGTCGCTGCCGGGTGGAAAATCATCCCTGTGGTCGAAGATGATCGTCATACACTCCTCGTGGAGCTTGTCATTGCCAGGTGGCGAATCTTCCCAAGGGTCTAAGACAAATGTCGTATATCACTTGCGGAGCTTGTCACTTTCTGGTGGTAAATCGTCTCAAGGGACAAAGATGAAAGTCATACACCCCTCCCAGAGTTTGTTGCTGTCAGGTGGCGAATCATCTCAAGGATCGAAAACGATCGCCATATTCTCTTCGTAGAGCTTTTCACTATCGGGTGGGGAATCGTTTTTAGGGCCGAAGATGGCCGCCATGCACCCCTCGGAGAGTCTGTCGCTGTCGAATGGTGAATCACCTCAAGATGATCGTCGTATACCCCTCGTGGAGCTTGTCGTTGTCGTGCGACGAATCGTTTCTGGGNTCCTTATGGAGCTTGTCGATGTTGAGTAGCAAATCGTTTTTGGAGTCGAAGACGAGCATCATACACCCCTCGTAGAGCTTGTCGTTGATGATCTTCTTACACCCCACGCAGAGCTTGTCACAGCTGGGTGGAAAATCACCTCAAAGGACGAAGATGATCGTCGTATACCCCTCGTGGAGTTTGTCGCTGTCGGGTGGAAAATCATCCTTGGGGTCGAAGATGATCGCCATACACCCCTCGTGGAGCTTGTCATTGCCGGGTGACGAATCTTCCCAAGGGTCTAAGACGAATGTCGTATATCACTTGCGGAGCTTGTCACTTTCTGGTGGTAAATCGTCTCAAGGGACAAAGATGAAAGTCATACACCCCTCCCAGAGTTTGTTGCTGTCAGGTGGCGAATCATCTCAAGGATCGAAAACGATCGCCATATTTTCTTCGTAGAGCTTGTCACTATTGGGTGGGGAATCATTTCTGGGGCCGAAGATGGCCGCCATGCACCACTCGGAGAGTCTGTCGCTGTCGAATGGCGAATCACCTCAAGATGATCGTCGTATACCCCTCGTGGAGCTTGTCGTTGTCGTGCGACGAATCGTTTCTGGGGTTGAAGAAAATCACCTTACACCCCTCGCAGAGCTTATCATTGTCAGGTGGCGAATCATCTCAAGGGTCGAAGACGGTCGACGTATAGCCCTTGCGATCGCTGTCGAGTGGTGAATCGTCTCTAGGGCCGAAGATGATCGTCATACACCTCGCGAAGGAGCTTGTTGCTAGCGTGTGGCGAACTGTATATGGGGCATATGAGTCGGGTTCTAAACATTCACTTGCATGGGTTCTTGGTNAGGTCGACGTATAGCCCTTGCGATCGTTGTCGAGTGGTGAATCGTCTCTGGGGCCGAAGATAATCGTCATACACCTCGCGAAGGAGCTTGTCGCTAGCGTGTGGCGAACTGTATATGGGGCATATGAGTCGGGTTCTAAACATTCACTTGCATGGGTTCTTGGTCACTCGGTTGGACCTCCATTCTGGGTTGGGTCCCCTCTCTATGGGAGGAGGCTGCCAAGACTCTTCTCTAGGATGATTTTCGTCATACCCTTTGTGGAGCTTGTCGCTAGTGGACAGGGAACCATCACTGGATATTTGTCCGGTTCGGGCAATGGGAATTGAGCTCGTTGTAAGGAAAATCCCGTGGCTAGCCCCCTTGAGGGCGTTTGACTGTTCATATGTCATGGCATCGTTTGTTATACTTCCTGGGTTTGAGTTCCATAAGTGCTTGGTGAAAATTACTGTTTGAAGGGACAAATTATTTTGTTGACATGATTTGGTAGAGTTAGGTGGATCTGCATATACATATGAATATGTAAGAATTGAGTGATAAATATAAGTAAATCTTACCTGAAGATGGCCTGTGGGAGGCAGGTGTCCGATCGGAGGATAGTTTGCTGGGAAAACAAATTGAGTAATATAAACATATAAATATACATGAATTTAGTGATATGTATGAAAAAAATAAAAAAATATAAAAATTGAGTGTCATGTATGTAAATCTGCCCTTTTTTGATGGTCGGTCGGAGGTTGATGGTCGAACAGAAGTAGGTGGCAGGTCAGAGGCTAGTGGTCGGTCGGGGGTTGGCAATCGACCGGAGAATGACGGCTGGAAGGAGATAGGTTGTCGGTCGGCAGGTGTCCTCTGTGCAGCATACGAATTGGGCGATATATAAGTAAATCTTCGATTTTAAATGGTCGTGCGGAAATCGGGGAGTTGGTCAGACGACGATGTAAGCTGTCGACCGAAGATAGGTCACCAACCAAAAGCAGGAGGTCGATGCGGCCTGCACGCAACAGAGAAATTTCAAGGAGTTCCGTGGGACAAAGGGATTGCTTTTGTGATGGAGCAACTTGATGTCAGTCGGCCGACAAGATGGTCAGATGCAGGTAGGCGAAGTGGCTGCCGACAAACGAAAATTGGCAATGTGGGGGAGAGCCCGACTGATTAAGATTTTTGGGGAGGAAGCCGGTAGGCAGAAGCAAAGCGCGGCTGGATTAGCAAGTCAGTTGACATAAGCAAAGCGCAACATATCTTCCGGCTGACAAAGAGTTCTAAGCTTCGAAGTGCTCTTGTGCGTAGTGGCACCAGAAGAGTTCTGTGGCTGCGATAGTACTACCACTTAGTTGAAACCTCTGACGGAGTGCGGACAGTCGTTTCCGCACTCATAAAATATCGAATAGAGTCTTGCCATTCACCCAAAGATCTCAAAACAAGCAGATATTACACCCATCCCCAATAAAGTAGGAAAAACAATCTTATACTCCAAGGCCAAATAGTTAATAATTTTCCAGAAAAATGTGGCATAAGCTGGTTTAAGACTCCACGGGGAATGGCATTTTCATTTGAACCATTAGAGCCAGAAAATTCTTTATAATGTTCTATCAACTTTGGATGACAATTTGAGATTTCAATTGAATACAAGGGNTTTTGTTATACTTCCTGGGTTTGAGTTCCATAAGTGCTTGGTGAAAATTACTGTTTGAAGAGACGGATTCTTTTGTTGACATGATTTGGTAGAGTTAGGTGGATCTGCATATACATATGAATATGTAAGAATTGAGTGGTAAATATAAGTAAATCTTACCTGAAGATGGCCTGTGGGAGGCAGGTGTCCGATCGGAGGATAGTTTGCTGGGAAAACAAATTGAGTAATATAAACATATAAATATACAAGAATTTAGTGATATGTATGAAAAAAATAAAAAAATTATAAAAATTGAGTGTTATGTATGTAAATCTCCCCTTTTTTGAGCTGGTCGGTCGGAGGTCGATGGTCGAACAGAAGTAGGTGGCAGGTCAGAGGCTAGTGGTCGGTCGGGGGTTGGCAATCGACCGGAGAATGACGGCTGGAAGGAGATAGGTTGTCGGTCGGCAGGTGTCCTCTGTGCAGCATACGAATTGGGTGATATATAAGTAAATCTTCGATTTTAAATGGTCGTGCGGAAATCGGGGAGTTGTTCAGACGACGATGTAAGCTGTCGACCGAAGATAAGTCACCAACCAAAAGCAGGAGGTCGATGCGGCCTGCACGCAACAGAGAAATTACAAGGAGTTTCGTGCGACAAAGGGATTGCTTTTGTAATGGAGCAACTCGATGTCAGTCGGCCGACAAGATGGTCAGATGCAGGTAGGCGAAGTGGCTGCCGACAAACGAAAATTGGCAATGTGGGGGAGAGCCCGATTGATTAAGATTTTTGGGGAGAAAGCCGGTAGGCAGAAGCAAAGCGCGGCTAGATTAGCAAGTCAGTTGACATAAGCAAAGCGCGACATATCTTCCGGCTGACAAAGAGTTCTAAGCTTCGATGTGTTCTTGTGCGTAGTGGCACCAGAAGAGTTTTGTGGCTGCGATAGTACTACCACTTAGTTGAAACCTCTGACGGAGTGCGGACGGTCGTTTCCGCACTCATAAAATATCGAATAAAATCTTGCCATTCACCCAAAGATCTCAAAACAAGCAGATATTACACCCATCCCCAATAAAGTAGGAAAAACAATCTTATACTCCAAGGCCAAATAGTTAATAATTTTCCAGAAAAATGTGGCATAAGCTGGTTTAAGACTTCAGGGGGAATGGCATTTTCATTTGAACCATCAGAGCCAGAAAATTCTTTATAATGCTCTATCAACTTTGGATGACAATTTGAGATTTCAATTGAATACAAGGGAGCGAGGTCTGGCAATGATTTGAGGAGTGAAATGCCATATAAATCTAGATACTTGAGGGATGAGATGGTCGACAAAGAAGATGGCAGGCACTGTAGGCTATCAAAATTTCTAGATCCAGATGAAACAAAGAGGAAGGGAGAAACTTAATGGAATTGAGTGATATAAAGCTCAACAAACTAAGGGATGAGCTAACTTGACCTAACCGCCGCTCCGCACCAAGTGTAAAAGAATCCAACACATAATTATAATGGATTATCAGTCTTTTCAAAGAGGCGACATTTCCTGTTAGCAACAAGAATGGATCACTTATAACAAGCTCACTGAGAATGAGCTGGAATTTCTCAGTGCCACTTTCCACTTGTTGCAGTCTTCCGAGAGAAATCAGATTGTGGCAACCTTCAATTCTCAAATTTCTCTGTGCTTCAAGTCTTGCATCCGCCAAAAAAAGGGATGTGACGTATGGACACAAAAGGACCCCTTGTGTATCAAGGGGAATGGATTTTAAAATGCCGCAACAGTTGTCAGTACCTTGCTTGTAGTTTGAGGCTTTCCATCCAATGTTTTGTATCTTCATTTTATCGAGCTTAGGAGACAAATCCTGCAGATTTGGGTAGTTAGCGAAGAAGAGTTCAGTTAAGCAAGGAGACAAACAGTCATCTTCTGCTGCTCCTACTACATCAAACCAAACCTCTAATACTTGCAATTCCTCCGTGAGTGGTGTGCATGCAATTTTTTTCCCTGTTTTGACTTCATTGTTTCTGGTAGGAGCAAAGTGGCCAGCCGAAAGAATGCAATCGACCGAAAATAGGTAGATAGCCAGAAGCGGGTAGTCGAACAGAGCATCAGTTGTCCGATTGGCGGAAATTGCCCGGGAGAGGTGAGATCCTGCTCATGATAGACGTGGTCGGCGAAAAAATCTGGCACGAGGGGAATTTCGAGCAGCAATCAGGAGAGATGGTTGGCACGATAAAGTGGCCGACCGACGGAGATGATTGAGACTGTTGGTCGGACGACCTCATTGGAGAATAACTTAAAAAAATCCCGAGAAGGAAAAGCATATTCAAATTTGGATTGGCTTGGATTGTTATGTGTGACAATGAGGACAACAGGTTTGACATGTTGTATACAAAACCAAAAAAGAACAACAATAAAAAATGTTTGAAACGTGACATTTTCATCATTTTTTTCAAAATGTTTTCAAGCAAAAAATAATCAATGAAACGACTGTGTGCAACAGATCAACCTATGAGAGAAGGTCGGTCGGCAAAATGAAAAAGCAATAAAAGCAATTGATCGGTGAGGAAATGAGACAGTCAGTGCAGATCCCCACATGAGCAGGAAAGAAAACGGTCGGGAGGCTGTCAGTGCAAATTTTTGGCACGAGAAAACATAGGTGATCTCTAGATCTGAAAATGGGGAAGCAGATCTACAGGACAATAGATAGAATTTCTTGGAGATCGCCGACGACGAGAAATAAATGGAGTGAATCTACTAATGTTTAGTTCCCCTTGTACTTTTTGCTGGGAGTGTCGACGTGTTGTTCATCTTCTTGTTGATAGCAAGTTCCATGCTCATTGCACCTTTTAAGATGTTAGATATCAATATTTCTAGTGGACCGTGCTCAAAGGATAGAGCGTTGAGACCAAGGAAAGAAGATTTAGAGGGGGAGAGAAAGAGAGAGAGGGGGTGAAGAAGGCTTGTCCAATCGGAGCAAATTGGATATTCTCAGGAACTTAAACTAATTTTATTTCATTAAAAATACCAGTTACAAGTGGGGGATCCCAAAAACCCTTTACATGAAAGGGTCCTCCTATTTATAGATGATAAGAGGACAAAAAAGTAAATTATAATATTTCTCTTATTTTAAAAAACATTATTACAGATATTATAGTATTTTGTGTTGGTAATACTTGGTACCTAGTCGACCACCGGATNAAAAAAAGTAAATTATAATATTTCTCTTATTTTAAAAAACATTATTACAGATATTATAATATTTTGTGTTGGTAATACTTGGTACCTAGTCGACCACCGGATCTGTCATTCTGGACTTTTTTGTCAGGGTTAATCGTCGAGTTTGAGTTGCCGATCAGAGGAAAAGGCGGCTGCTTAGAAGAAAATTCTGTCGATTGGAGGAAAGGGTTGTCAGTCAAGGAAAAGGCAGACGAAGAGATTCATTGAGAGGAGGCTGATCGGCAGATGGGAGTTCCTTGGCTTGAAGCGGTCGGCTGGAGTCGGTTGGAGAGGGTCTGGTCATCCGTCCTTGATTCTTCCTGGGGTTTCTGAGTCACCCATGGCGTGTAATGTTGATCATTTCTTTGTCTAGTCGGATAGCCTCGAGATTCGGGCTGATACATTTTTCATATACAATATTAATATAACATTATTTACTTTTTAAATTATATTAAAGTAATTTAAATATTTATTATGTTATTCGAGTTAACCCTGTTTGAACTATTGAACTATGAACCATTACTTCTAGTTCAATATCCGTTCTGATTTTCACAACTTTGGTTTTCCCTCTATTTCTTTCTAATTTTCCTCAAGCAGATTTTCCAAGATGATCGAGAGTGCGGTGCACACCTCTCTCCCTCAAATTACAGCAGATTTTCTAATTTTTCAGACCACCACGATAGTTTTGTTTAGGAAACTGCTTTCTTGCTGCTCCCAAAGCTCAAATCTCGAGGCAACAAAGATTTTTCCAAGATGAAGGTGAGAAATATGATGGAGAATCCCATGATAAAGAAGAATAACTGTCAAAACTTTCATGAAATGCCCAACTTCCTTTCAATGGGAAAAGGACAATGGTTTAAATATTGAGGTTATAATCCTTCACAACCAATAACAAGTGATGACAACATTCCTCTCATCCAATTTTCCTTGAACCAAACTATACACAAACAATGGTAAAATCTTTTATTTTGAGGTGCCTAAATCTTCTCCAAATAGTTCATTAAACATGAATTTCTCAGTAGATATATCAATAGACAACTGCAGTGAATAGCAAGTGGTTCAATGTGTAATAATTCTTTGAAGATTGAAATATCCATCAATAAGCGGAGAACCTTAAAAGGTCAAAAAAGAAATACAAAGCTAGCTATGACAAATAAGTGCACATTCCAACAAAGACTTGGTTTGGTAGCACTTAAGGAAAACATGGTTAAAAGGTGAAGCCCACTATCAGCCATTATGAATACTTTTGAAAATTAATGACATTGTATTATGGTTGGATCTCCCTCTCCAAAAAGAGGTTTACTTTGTTATCAGTTGACCTTCATACCAATTCCACGACTTCATTCAACCAAACACGAAGAAAATGACTGACAACAGATGCACAGTCATGCAAGTTAAGCTCAAAACACAGCAAAAATCAAAAAGCATTAAATTGCCTCCAATTTCGCAAAACAGGTTATGCCGATACGTCTAGAACATAAAAAAAATACCTAGAAAGAATGCATTCTGCACAGAAGGCCGCACAATAATAATAAAAAGAAGCTAGCTATGCACCATTTTGCAATGAAAAAATTCAAGATGGGAGCAGAAATAATTCGCAAAGAATCAAAACACAGACTGGTTATTTGAAATATAAAAAGCTATCATCATTAAAATCAAATGGGGCCGGCAGACCACGCCCTCTGTTCTTCTATTCCTGCACCCATGCCCATGCCAAACCTCCATGCCTCTTCCCCATGCGTCAACTACTATTTACCATTCCATTTCCTCACTAAAAACACAATTTGAAAAATGACACATGCCCATTTTTCACCCTTCTACTCCTTTCCCAATCAGCTTTTACCAATTATCTTCCTGCCTACTTCTCACTGTCACCTGAACTTCTCCAAACCACACCTAAACACTTCCCACCTACTGCACAACATCCAATTTCGTAACACAATATCCACTACATATCTGTTTCTCCATCCTACCTCATGGACACTTTTCTTTATTTTCCTGACAGAATACTGCAAAAACCAAGACCAATTCACAGTTCCCAACTCTGCACTTCACCAACAGAAATCGATCATACCTCCCTCTTTCTACTTTGAAGGCAGCGGAAAAGGTTTTTAACAGAGTAGCATTAATATTGAATTTATAACAGCAATCCCTAGACGTTATTATTTTTTATTAGCTTTTATTCCTTCATTATATATTTCCTATTTGTTTAAATCTATTTTATTTCTTTTCTATTTATTTTATTCTACTTTATTTCTTTTTTTTTTGTGTCGTGTCAATTGTAATTGAGTTTAAATAGCCCCATCCTATCAATAATATTGATGTTCTATTCCAAATCCTGATTCTATTCTAACATGGTATTGGAGCCATTGGTCTGACCTAGCAGCCTCCAAACCCTCCCTTACCACAGGCTGGCCCCGGATCACTCCTGACCAGCCAGATGACCCGCCAAAACCCCTATTCAAGCCGACAGGGCTGCTCCCAGCCAACCGGAACTCCTTCATCGGTGATATTCTTTTATGTTTGATTCCCTTGCAAAAACGTTGATGTCGAAGTGCAAGCTTGGATTCGAGGTTTTTGGCATCAACCACCCAAGCTCCGGCCTGCTTATATGTTCCATCTTCGCGTCGCCATGGCGGCGCAACCATGAAGAACAAGACCTGGACAACTTGACTACGATGGTGCTGAGCACTTGTCGAACAATAGAGAAGGAGGCACCGGTGGACGAGAAGGAGACACAGGTGAGATTGACTCACTTGACACTTTCATGGAGGGGATCCAAGAAGAGATTCGTGCCCCACCGCCTCCCCCTACTGGGAAGGCTAAGGAGAAGGATGACAGGTTCTGTGATGACGACGAGGATGATCCTATGGAGAGTTTTATGAAAGGAAAGAAGGATGTGGGGCTAACTCTAGCTGCGGAGACTCTAAAAGCTGAATATAACTTGGATGAGGAAGTGTACACTGCTTTTACCAAGATTCGTCGGGAAGAGAGTCAAAGGCTTATCATGCTCGACACTTTTACTCCTTTAGCTGGATCGTCTACCTCGATCTTGAATATTGTCAATCCATCATCTATGTCACCACGGACAGGTCATCCCACTTTGTGATTACTATCACAAATCCAACTACACTCAAGACAAGTGTTGGAAACTTCACGGTTAACTGACATACAAACTTTTAGCCAAATCCTCCTCTACCCGAAATCATATGGAGCAATTGATCAAGCTACTTGGAGCCAAATAATTCTCTGCAAGTCCATCGACCTCACAAATCCGACAGAGTACTACCATGGCTCTCATGATTTTTTCCTCTAGTCCGTGTATTGTTGATTCAGATGCCACATATCACATGATTGGATCCTCACAAGCTTTCTTGAATTACTATCTATGCTCCGGGAAAAATACTGTTAGAATTGTCAATAGCTCTTGTAGTTCTATTGTTGGTAAATTGCAGTTGTAGTAACGATCAGTCTAATTCTGGAGGTTATTTTACATGTTCTCTTATTGCAATATAACTTGTTATTTGTCAGCAAGTTGACGAAAGTTATTGATTGTGCTTTTAATTTCTCTTATGATGGTTGTATTTTTCAGGATCGTCGTTTGGGGGATGATTGGAACTGCTAAAAAGGTAGCTGGACTCTAGAACTTCCAAAAGAAGAGCACAGAGAGTAAGGAAACGCAACTCAGAAGTTGTAGTTTACTATGGTCATTAAAGGTCTCATCATGTTGTTACATTGTCGTTTGGGTCGTTCTAGTTTCTAATAATTAAAAAATTTTGTTTCCATTAATGTTCTCTAATAAAAACCTTTCTAATTTCAATTATGAGACATGTAAGCTAGTCAAACATTATCAGGCAGGTCAGTTACCCATCCCACACTTACACACCTTCAGCTCCTTTCTCTTGCATTCACAGTGACCAAAACCTCTACACTTTCATTTTAACTCAATTTAAAACTTCTATTCAGGTCATTTGGGTTGACAAAGGCCAAAAGGATTTCAACTCTATTTTGGGCAAATGTTTTGTAAGGGCATCCTCCATTATACCTTGTGTACTAACATTCCGCAAAAAAATGAGGTAGTTGAAAGAGAAAAACGTCGGCCCCTCGACGACACTGGCTTCATTATGTTTTAATACAATGTCCCGAAACAGTTTTGGAACGATACCATTCTCACCGCCACCTATCTCATAAATAGAGCCCTCTAAACTTCACAAGTTACGAACCCCCTTAGTGATCCTGTTGTCATGCTTCCCTACCAATCGATTCATCCCACATTAGATCTCAAGATTTTTGGGTGCATTGTCTTTGTTCGGAACACTGCCCCCACTCGGCGTAAACTTGATCCTAGAGCCATAAAATGTATTTTCTTAGGGCACTTCGCCACTCAAAATGGGCATCGATGCTTTTATCCTACCACCAACAAAATCTAAATGAGTGATGATGTTTCCTTCTTTGAAAGTGTTTCCTACTTTCCTAGCTCGGCCCCAAATGAGAGGAAACTTAGGATATTAGCACTATTCCTTATCCTACTCTTATGGCTTTTTACCCCATTGTTTCTACCACTAAGGAGTCCCCATATTCCATTGAGTGCATCATCTCCTACTCTCACTTTCTGTGTCTACACTCAGCGCACCCATCCCAATGCTCCTACTATGAAGCCCGCTATCTCCTTAAAAGTCTTTAACTCCACTCCAAGCGACATCCTCAGCACGACCCCTCCAAATGAGAAGATGAGTTCTCCGAGTAAGGCAAGCAATCAAACATGCTTCCTCTATTCTATGGCAAAATATGTCTCGGTACGCAGTTTATCGTCGACCCACAAAGCATTTGCTACTGCCCCGACGAACAAATCAAATCACAGCTACAATTGAGGTTGTTGTTGCTAATTTAGCCTGGAAAACAACAGTAATGGAGGAGATGAATACCCTTCGACAGAACCATACATGNATGTTTTATTTCTTTTCTATTTATTTTATTCTACTTTATTTCTTTTTTTTGTGTCGTGTCAATTGTAATTGAGTTTAAATAGCCCCCTCCTATCAATAATATTGATGCTCTATTCCAAATCCTGATTCTATTCTAACATGGTATNCTATTTTATTTCTTTTCTATTTATTTTATTCTACTTTATTTCTTTTTTTTTTGTGTCGTGTCAATTGTAATTGAGTTTAAATAGCCCCATCCTATCAATAATATTGATGTTCTATTCCAAATCCTGATTCTATTCTAACATGGTATTGGAGCCATTGGTCTGACCTAGCAGCCTCCAAACCCTCCCTTACCACAGGCTGGCCCCGGATCACTCCTGACCAGCCAGATGACCCGCCAAAACCCCTATTCAAGCCGACAGGGCTGCTCCCAGCCAACCGGAACTCCTTCATCGGTGATATTCTTTTATGTTTAACTCCCTTGCAAAAACGTTGATGTCGAAGTGCAAGCTTGGATTCGAGGTTTTTGGCATCAACCGCCCAGCCACCTACAACTTTGAGTGCTCCCAAGCTCCGGCCTACTTATACGTTCCATCTTCGCGTCGCCATGGCGGCGACAACCATGAAGACCAAGACCTGGACAACTTGACTACGATGGTGCTGAGCACTTGTCGAACAATAGAGAAGGAGACACAGGTGAGATTGACTCACTTGACACTTTCATGGAGGGGATCCAAGAAGAGATTCGTGCCCNGAAGTGCAAGCTTGGATTCGAGGTTTTTGGCATCAACCACCCAAGCTCCGGCCTGCTTATATGTTCCATCTTCGCGTCGCCATGGCGGCGCAACCATGAAGAACAAGACCTGGACAACTTGACTACGATGGTGCTGAGCACTTGTCGAACAATAGAGAAGGAGGCACCGGTGGACGAGAAGGAGACACAGGTGAGATTGACTCACTTGACACTTTCATGGAGGGGATCCAAGAAGAGATTCGTGCCCCACCGCCTCCCCCTACTGGGAAGGCTAAGGAGAAGGATGACAGGTTCTGTGATGACGACGAGGATGATCCTATGGAGAGTTTTATGAAAGGAAAGAAGGATGTGGGGCTAACTCTAGCTGCGGAGACTCTAAAAGCTGAATATAACTTGGATGAGGAAGTGTACACTGCTTTTACCAAGATTCGTCGGGAAGAGAGTCAAAGGCTTATCATGCTCGACACTTTTACTCCTTTAGCTGGATCGTCTACCTCNCGCGGAGACTCTAAAAGCTGAATATAACTTGGATGAGGAAGTGTACACTGCTTTTACCAGGATTCGTCGGGAAGAGAGTCAAAGGCTTATCATGCTCGACACTTTTACTCCTTTAGCTGGATCGTCTACCTCGATCTTGAATATTGTCAATCCATCATCTATGTCACCACGGACAGGTCATCCCACTTTGTGATTACTATCACAAATCCAACTACACTCAAGACAAGTGTTGGAAACTTCACGATAAACTGGCATACAAACTTTTAGCCAAATCCTCCTCTACCCGAAATCATATGGAGCAATTGATCAAGCTACTTGGAGCCAAATAATTCTCTACAAGTCCATCGACCTCACAAATCCGACAGAGTACTCCCATGGCTCTCATGATTTTTTCCTCTAGTCCGTGTATTGTTGATTCAGATGCCACATATCACATGATTGGATCCTCACAAGCTTTCTTGAATTACTATCTATGCTCCAGGAAAAATACTGTTAGAATTGTCAATAGCTCTTGTAGTTCTATTGTTGGTAAATGGTCAGTTGTAGTAACGATCAGTCTAATTCTGGAGGCTATTTTACATGTTCTCTTATTGCAATATAACTTGTTATTTGTCAGCATGTTGACGAAAGTTATTGATTGTGCTTTTAATTTCTCTTATGATGGCTGTATTTTTCAGGATCGTCGTTTGGGGGATGATTGGAACTGCTTAGCTTGACTCTACAACTTCCAAAAGAAGAGCACAGAGAGTAAGGAAACACAACTCAGAAGTTGTAGTTTACTATGGTCATTAAAGGTCTCATCATGTTGTTACATTGTCGTTTGGGTCGTTCTAGTTTCTAATAATTAAAAAATTTTGTTTCCATTAATGTTCTCTAATAAAAACCTTTCTAATTTCAATTATGAGACATGTAAGCTAGTCAAACATTATCAGGCAGGTCTGTTACCCATCCCACACTTACACACCTTCAGCTCCTTTCTCTTGCATTCACAGTGACCTAAACCTCTACGCTTTCATTTTAACTCAATTTAAAACTTCTATTCAGGTCTTTCGGGTTGACAAAGGCCAAAAGGATTTCAACTCTATTTTGGGCAAATGTTTTGTAAGGGCATCCTCCATTATACNCAAAAAGCATTAAATTGCCTCCAATTTCGCAAAACAGGTTATGCCGATACGTCTAGAACATAAAAAAAATACCTAGAAAGAATGCATTCTGCACAGAAGGCCGCACAATAATAATAAAAAGAAGCTAGCTATGCACCATTTTGCAATGAAAAAATTCAAGATGGGAGCAGAAATAATTCGCAAAGAATCAAAACACAGACTGGTTATTTGAAATATAAAAAGCTATCATCATTAAAATCAAATGGGGCCGGCAGACCACGCCCTCTGTTCTTCTATTCCTGCACCCATGCCCATGCCAAACCTCCATGCCTCTTCCCCATGCGTCAACTACTATTTACCATTCCATTTCCTCACTAAAAACACAATTTGAAAAATGACACATGCCCATTTTTCACCCTTCTACTCCTTTCCCAATCAGCTTTTACCAATTATCTTCCTGCCTACTTCTCACTGTCACCTGAACTTCTCCAAACCACACCTAAACACTTCCCACCTACTGCACAACATCCAATTTCGTAACACAATATCCACTACATATCTGTTTCTCCATCCTACCTCATGGACACTTTTCTTTATTTTCCTGACAGAATACTGCAAAAACCAAGACCAATTCACAGTTCCCAACCCTGCACTTCACCAACAGAAATCGATCATACCTCCCTCTTTCTACTTTGAAGGCAGCGGAAAAGGTTTTTAACAGAGTAGCATTAATATTGAATTTATAACAGCAATCCCTAGACGTTATTATTTTTTATTAGCTTTTATTCCTTCATTATATATTTCCTATTTGTTTAAATATGTTTTATTTCTTTTCTATTTATTTTATTCTACTTTATTTCTTTTTTTTGTGTCGTGTCAATTGTAATTGAGTTTAAATAGCCCCCTCCTATCAATAATATTGATGCTCTATTCCAAATCCTGATTCTATTCTAACATGGTATTGGAGCCATTGGTTTGACCTAGCAGCCTCCAAACCCTCCCTTGCCACAGGCTGGCCCCGGATCACTCCTGACCAGCCAGATGACCCGCCAAAACCCCTATTCAAGCCGACAGGGCTGCTCCCAGCCAACCGGAACTCCTTCATCGGTGATATTCTTTTATGTTTAACTCCCTTGCAAAAACGTTGATGTCGAAGTGCAAGCTTGGATTCGAGGTTTTTGGCATCAACCGCCCAGCCACCTACAACTTTGAGTGCTCCCAAGCTCCGGCCTACTTATACGTTCCATCTTCGCGTCGCCATGGCGGCGACAACCATGAAGACCAAGACCTGGACAACTTGACTACGATGGTGCTGAGCACTTGTCGAACAATAGAGAAGGAGACACAGGTGAGATTGACTCACTTGACACTTTCATGGAGGGGATCCAAGAAGAGATTCGTGCCCCACCGCCTCCCCCTACTGGGAAGGCTAAGGAGAAGGATGACAGGTTCTGTGATGACGACGAGGATGATCCTATGGAGAGTTTTATGAAAGGAAAGAAGGATGTGGGGCTAACTCTAGCTGCGGAGACTCTAAAAGCTGAATATAACTTGGATGAGGAAGTGTACACTGCTTTTACCAAGATTCGTCGGGAAGAGAGTCAAAGGCTTATCATGCTCGACACTTTTACTCCTTTAGCTGGATCGTCTACCTCGATCTTGAATATTGTCAATCCATCATCTATGTCACCACGGACAGGTCATCCCACTTTGTGATTACTATCACAAATCCAACTACACTCAAGACAAGTGTTGGAAACTTCACGGTTAACTGACATACAAACTTTTAGCCAAATCCTCCTCTACCCGAAATCATATGGAGCAATTGATCAAGCTACTTGGAGCCAAATAATTCTCTGCAAGTCCATCGACCTCACAAATCCGACAGAGTACTACCATGGCTCTCATGATTTTTTCCTCTAGTCCGTGTATTGTTGATTCAGATGCCACATATCACATGATTGGATCCTCACAAGCTTTCTTGAATTACTATCTATGCTCCGGGAAAAATACTGTTAGAATTGTCAATAGCTCTTGTAGTTCTATTGTTGGTAAATTGCAGTTGTAGTAACGATCAGTCTAATTCTGGAGGTTATTTTACATGTTCTCTTATTGCAATATAACTTGTTATTTGTCAGCAAGTTGACGAAAGTTATTGATTGTGCTTTTAATTTCTCTTATGATGGTTGTATTTTTCAGGATCGTCGTTTGGGGGATGATTGGAACTGCTAAAAAGGTAGCTGGACTCTAGAACTTCCAAAAGAAGAGCACAGAGAGTAAGGAAACACAACTCAGAAGTTGTAGTTTACTATGGTCATTAAAGGTCTCATCATGTTGTTACATTGTCGTTTGGGTCGTTCTAGTTTCTAATAATTAAAAAATTTTGTTTCCATTAATGTTCTCTAATAAAAACCTTTCTAATTTCAATTATGAGACATGTAAGCTAGTCAAACATTATCAGGCAGGTCAGTTACCCATCCCACACTTACACACCTTCAGCTCCTTTCTCTTGCATTCACAGTGACCAAAACCTCTACACTTTCATTTTAACTCAATTTAAAACTTCTATTCAGGTCATTTGGGTTGACAAAGGCCAAAAGGATTTCAACTCTATTTTGGGCAAATGTTTTGTAAGGGCATCCTCCATTATACCTTGTGTACTAACATTCCGCAAAAAAATGAGGTAGTTGAAAGAGAAAAACGTCGGCCCCTCGACGACACTGGCTTCATTATGTTTTAATACAATGTCCCGAAACAGTTTTGGAACGATACCATTCTCACCGCCACCTATCTCATAAATAGAGCCCTCTAAACTCACAAGTTACGAACCCCCTTAGTAATCCTGTTGTCATGCTTCCCTACCAATCGATTCATCCCACATTAGATCTCAAGATTTTTGGGTGCATTGTCTTTGTTCGGAACACTGCCCCCACTCGGCGTAAACTTGATCCTAGAGCCATAAAATGTATTTTCTTAGGGCACTCCGCCACTCAAAAGGGGCATCGATGCTTTTATCCTACCACCAACAAAATCTAAATGAGTGATGATGTTTCCTTCTTTGAAAGTGTTTCCTACTTTTCTAGCTCGGCCCCAAATGAGAGGAAACTTAGGATATTAGCACTATTCCTTATCCTACTCTTATGGCTTTTTACCCCATTGTTTCTGCCACTAAGGAGTCCCCATATTCCATTGAGTGCATCATCTCCTACTCTCACTTTTTGTGTCTACACTCAGCGCACCCATCCCAATGCTCCTACTATGAAGCCTGCTATCTCCTTAAAAGTCCTTGACTCCACTCCAAGCGGCATCCTCAGCACGACCCCTCCAAATGAGAAGATGAGTTCTCCGAGTAAGGCAAGCAATCAAACATGCTTCCTCTATTCTATGACAAAATATGTCTCTGTTCGCAGTTTATCGTCGACCCACAAAGCATTTGCTACTGCCCTGACGAACAAATCAGATCACAGCTACAATTGAGGCTGTTGTTGCTAATTTAGCCTGGAAAACAACAGTAATGGAGGAGATGAATACCCTTCGACAGAACCATACATGGGACGTCATTGATCTTCCTCGTGGTAAGAAAACTGTGGGATGTCGATGGAATTTCAGCACCAAGTTCAACTCTAATGGATCCGTTGAATGTAGTAAGACCTGAATTATCATCAAAGGGTACTCACAGTGTTGCCGAGTTGACTATGAGGAGACATTTATTCCAGTGGCTGAGCTAAACACTATTTGAGTCTTGTTGTCTCTTGCGGTGAATATAGATTGACATTTATTCCAGCTAAATATGAAGAATTCATTCTTGAATGGAGAGCTTAAATAAGACTTTTGTACATTAAAAGGCTTGATTTTGCACGATTTACAATAATGATGCAGATGATTTCAATTTCTATGTAGAGGAATGAAGAGTTAGTAAGAGAAGATGGAAAAAGCACTGGAAAAATTATTTTCAACATAACAGAAGCAATAAATTTGGAGCAACAGCTCCGTGATTAAGTCTGAGTTGTGAAAAGTTCACAATTGCTTCGTGATAGAAATAATAAAAAATTAGCAGCACTATGTTGAAAGAGATGCAAAAGCTCACAAAATTGAGGCAACTAAAATGTTCATGGTGGAGTACTCAATAAAGATAAGGATTGTTTTCTATATGGTAAAACTCTGACTCTGCACCCCCTGCCAATAAATGTCATCTATCAATCCAGCATTTTCTAGCCCCATCAGAGAGATGACCAACTCAAACTATAAACAACCAACAAATTTTACTCAACCCAACTTAAAAAAAAAAAAGAATAAAAAGAAGAAATAAGATCGAGTATTCACCTCATCAACCATAATTTCACATTGAATAAATCATGTTGACAGTCACAAATAGGTATAAAAACCAACCCAACAAAAATATCCAAAATTTTAATATTCGGATCGTTGAGAGCAATGAGCGAAAACCATGCATTTTTATCTTAACACAGCGAAAGAAATTGTAGGAAACAAACAAAATGCAGCTAGCAAGCCTTAGGCTTCGTTTTCTCATCAAGCCAAGAAAAAATATTATATTGCATAATTTCTTGAGCAAGTGAAAATTCATAAGCATGTTTCCAGATGTGTTGGAGTGAAGACCCAAATACAACAACAACAAATCTTTATCCCACTAAGAGGAGTCGACTAATGAATCCATTTTTCTCCAGTGCCCTATTGAGTGTCATGTTTTCAATTAATTCTAATAAATCAAGGTAATTTTTTATACAACATGCCCAAGTCCTTTTAAGTCTATCTCTACTTTTATAAACAAAAGTCAAATCTAAAACATCTACACTGTCCTAATCGAGTCATCAAATGGTCGACAATTACTATGACCAAACCATCCAATGTGATGCTCTCTAATCTTGTCTGCCAGTGAAGCTACTCCAACCCTATCACGAATATATTCATTTTGCATTTTGTCTGTAAATGTAAAGCCACTCATTCGCTTGAACATTCTCATCTCAGCCACACTATAACATAAGTTTATTCTTCTCATTTACAGGACAACATTATGTGCCATAAAGCATCGCAAGTCTAACACTCTCACCACTATCTTCTAAAATTTTCNATCGTCGGCCGTTTTTTTTTAACTTCGTGATTTGACAAAGTGATGATTTTGTGATTTTGAAAATAATTTAAATATGAATATAACATTTTTTTTATTTTTAAAAGTAACATTTTAATTTTAAAATAGGTGAGACCAAACAGGTCTCATATTTTAAATAGTTCCGATGATTGAATATAATACTACAAGTAATACACTTATCCCGAAGAAATAAATATATCATTTGTAATAGAGATTCAATCACCTAGACTAAACAATTTGTGACATCTGTTTTGGTCTGCGAAATAATTTTATAAAATGGCCAACAAGTTTCCCCACTTAACGTAAAAAATTAGATAAGATTTATTTTATTTGGGTCACAGGTTCCCCATGGAGGCAAGCTCCTATAGTTAATTACATCTTAAATGACTGGGGTCACATAAGAAAACTCTCGATTAAAATCAGGTAGTTTTGCCTTCAAGATTTTAAAGATTAGGTTTTCACGAATGGACATGAGAAAAACAAATAAGAATGACTCAAAATAGGAACAATTATTTAAGGAATCAAAATGAAAGAAAAGTAAGGGATATCACAGATCTGGGAAAAACCCCGGCGAACTCCAAACTATCATATTGTTTGGCTTTATGTCTTTGAAATGATGTCTATTTGACATTTCAATCCTGCAAATTATTTAGAATTTAGGACTTATATTTACACAATATCGGACTGTGCAAATAGCCTAAAATGATAGAAGGATTTACACCGTACCGCACGGTAACCTCGCAATCCTAAAGTGTTATGACTTATAATGGCACAACAGAGTTGTGCAAAAGCCTAAAGAATGATATGTGAGGGTTTTACGCTGCGCCAGACAAGTCACCTCGAAATCCTAAGGGTTGTTATTTAAACTAAGGAAAGTGTATAGTGTTATGAAATTGTTCTACTATTGCAGATTCATCTTGAAGTTGTTCCTCGTCGCGCTGCCCACGATGTTCGCTCCAAACTCTTCGTACTAGCACCTCCTGGTTTAATTTTAGTTTTGAAAATGCACCTAACCACTAGGTTATCCTATTTTAAAGGCATAGTACAAAAAAAACTAAGCAGTAAAACATGCAGTGTGAAACAAAAACAATAATATACTGTACAATAAAGAAGGACAGTATAACATGCTTATAAAAAAAATACTGTAATGTAAATCAAATCTATACACTTGGGAGGCTCGTTGCTCCGTTAAGTTTAGCTAGTATGTACAATATATTGTTAAAACTTGAGAAAATAGGTAAAACGTAGGAAAAAAGATAAACAAATAAAACAAAATACAATATCACATATAAATAACCAAGAATAAGAGATTTATATATGATATTGGGAATGTCCCCAATTATCAGGAGGATCTGAGTGTAAGACTCAAGCTCAAATCCCGGAGCATTGAGTTTCAGTTTTGGTCAAGTTAATGCAAGAATTTCATTACTTGATTTAATTAAATCAGTCATGAATCACAATCTAGTACACCCTCGTGCCTAGTGTCCTAATTATCTCATGANCCACTCCTTCCACTTCCAGGCGAGAGGCAATCCCTCCCTTCCAGGCGAAAGGTGTTGCTCCTTTCTTGTGCCATAGTGTGACTCCTTCCAAGCGACGGGTTGTATCTCCTTCCAGGTGAGAGGAGTTGCTCCTTCATACTGATAAGCTATCGCTACATCCAGACAAGAAAATCCCAAAATTGCAACAGCAGAAGTTCCTCACCTATTTCAAAAGGCAACAACAACCGGCGTGCAAACAACAAGAACTCATTACAGACGTTGAAACTTCTTTCGACAACTGCCAGAATCTCTTCAGCAAGCCAGTAGATCATCCCGGGCTCTTTCCTACAGCTGGAAATCCCTGCTCCAGCCCTCTGTTAGATTCTTCCTGCTAGCCTTTCCTAGTAACATATTTCCCACTGAATCTACCATGCAGCCCAATTACATTCTATTGCAAACCCTACCCCGTCGAATACTCCCAGAAGGCCCTTCGTTGTTTACCTTATTGCCATCAGACCTTTCTTCCTACAACAACATCTATCAACTTCCTCTCTTATTGCCATCACCAAAAGAGGGAACCGCGGCGAAAGAGCAGCAAAATTGCAGTGGACAGAAGAGCAAAATTCGAAAGGGGGCCAACTGTAATCCCTTCAAGTCGAGCAGAGGGCGGATGTGCTGAGCTTTCTGTTCGAGCCGGAGAAAAGAGTCTGCGCACAGGAGACGTCCTTCAAAGAGGCAAGGAAGACAAAAAAAACAGACCTTCCAAACAATGATGAAAGACTACGACGAGGAAAGAAGAGGACCTTCTATTCAGCGATGACGAGGAAAGACTGCGACGAAACAAACATTCCAAACGGGACGACAACGAAGGACTACGAGCCGACACAACGAGACAGACCAGAGGAAAGGATGTCGCAAAAGTCGAAGCTTTAGCAGAGCCAAGCACGGGAGAAGACATAGTATTATATATATATATATATTCTAGAAAATAACGACAAGCTCTGCCAGGGTTTCGCCCGATGGCGAAACCTAGCATTAACCTTCGGCTTCATTTCATTGTCTTCGTGCGTGGTTACTGTTTCGTCGGCTTCGGATACAATCTTGCTCGTTGTTTACCGAGCCTTCTTCTTTCTCGGTCGTCTTCTCAGGACAGCTACGCCAGCACTGCGTCGTCGTTGTTTCGTCTCTGCTTCGCTTTCTCGTCGCACGTCGCTGTTTCCGTCGCTGCCTTCTTCGCCCTCGTTGCACGTCGTTGTTCTGCTTCGCACTCCACTTGTCCTCTGCGTCGAGTGCATTTGTCCTCGATCGCAGACTGCGTCCCGCTGCTCAGCGACAATGCGCACGCAGTGAAGCACCGACCAAGGTGATGGCCTCAGGGGTTCTTTCCATTATCGGATGTTTGGACACTCGCTTTCTCAATGTTATCATTTGCATCCAAATCTAAAACCTCAGAGTAAAAATGCTACTAGATCTGCCCCACTTTATACCCGTCCCCCTTCCGCCCCCGAGTGCATTCCACAGACTATTGAAACACCGGTTGACACGATGCCACCTCTCCCTCCCACTACCGGAGACAATATTGTTTTTGTTCTTCCAANCGTCCTCGATCGCAGACTGCGTCCCGCTGCACAGCGACAATGCACACGCAGTGAAGCACCGACCAAGGTGATGGTCTCAGGGGTTCTTTCCATTATCAAATGTTTGGACACTCGCTTTCTCAATGTTATCATTTGCATCCAAATCTAAAACCTCAGACTAAAAATGCTACTAGATCTGCCCCACTTTATACCCGTCCCTCTTCCGCCCCCGAGTGCATTCCACAGACTATTGAAACACCGGTTGACACGATGTCACCTCTCCCTCCCACTACCGGAGACAATATTGTTTTTGTTCTTCCAACTGATGTATTGGCAGATGGTTCACTTGGGAAACAATACTGCAAGATCCTTACCTCCAAAGAATATTCTTCGGTCCAATAATCAGGATAGTATCGCAGCTCCACAACCTCAGGAAGCATCAGGTGTTGAGGACATAGATTTACCATCTCTTCAGAATGAGAATGTTGTTATTGTTAATCAGGAGCTAGGGGCTCATCCTCTTCTACATGCCTGACAATCTGTTGATCACACTGATCAGATGAGCCAGCCTCGGATGAGGAATGACAGGTATACACATCTAGGAAGAAAAACAAGAATGGAGGCGCACCTCAGCTTGGGAACTTAATGAATGATACTTTAGTAACTTCGGGTAATGACACGACACTCAACAATTTGTTAGTTGACTCCGTTCCTAGAACCAGAGGCAGGACCAAGTTGGCTCGTCCCTAGCAACTGGTTTTCTGCGAGTTATGAATTTTAGAGTTTTATATATGTCTTGTCTTTTTAGGATGTTAGTGTCTGTGTACCGTATGAGTAGGGCGTCTTTATTGGGTCCTCTCATACAAATTTTATGTACCTTTTCAATTTCAATAAAATTAGCCCTCGGATGTTTCTATATATATATAGACTTTATCGGCTTTCTTTATAATTTTTTCAATTCTCTGAGCTTTTACATTTAAACGAATTTTTGTAATAAAACGTCTTACTTTTTATCTTTTCTTACATATTATTAATACTCCAACTTTTTCTATCCATAATAGTTTTTCCTTCAAACACTGTCGTTGTCGGTCCCAAGCCCGGATCCGAAAAGTGGAGGGTTGCATTAAGTAGTCGACAACCAGCGTAAAACTTGTCGAAAAAAATCATGACATGATTCCTTTTGATAATTGTGTAAGTGCTAGGGCGTCCCCTGGAAGCGACGCGCTGTATAGCCTGAATACNGCAACCAGCGTAAAACTTGTCGAAAAAAATCATGGCATGATTCCTTTTGATAATTGTGTAAGTGCTAGGGCGTCCCCTGGAAGCGACGCGCTGTATAGCCTGAATACAGTGAAAAGTGTGCAAGGGCTGCTACACCGGCGCCCGGGTGTAGTGTTAAATAAGTAAGAGTTCTCACATTACGGATGAATGCAGGTAAAGAAGTTAGTCCATGAAACTAATGAAACTAATATTAGGATATAATCTTGGAATATAGACACTCTCAATGGTAAATTAATGGAATTAGTTGATATTATGATTCATAGAAAAATTAATATCTTATGTGTTCAAGAAACGAAGTGGGTTGGAGAAAAGGCTAAGGAGATTGATAATTTAGGTTTTAAACTTTGGTATTCTGGTAAAGACGCACTAGAAATGGTATAGGTGTAATTATAGATAAGAGTTTGAAGATAATGTTGTAAAAATTAATAGAGTTGGTGATAGAATTATAGCCCTTAAGATTATCATTGATACTAAGATTTTTAATATTATAAGTGTTTATGCTCCTAAAGTAGGTTTAGATACAGGGTTTAAAGATAAAGTTTGGAATGACTTAGAAGATTTAATACAAATGATATCTCTTGAAGAAAGAATTTTTATTAGAGAAGATTTAAATGGACATGTTGGTAGAGTGGAAGAAGATTTCAGAAATATTCATGGTGGCTACGGTTTTGGAGTAACTAATGAA
>JXCR01069163.1:204727-223749 GCA_002079205.1 Phalaenopsis hybrid cultivar
AGTAGGTTCTTCAGGCTCACTATGAAAAAAGAATAACCTCAAGGTCGAACAAGTTGCCTTAGTTGACTTTGGGTGGGAGCTGAAACTATAGTCTCTATCTTTTCTATCTATCAGCAGTTTTCTGCGAAAGAGCTCCATCTGATTTTTGAGCTTCGGTGCTTTTATGGCTAAACGATGGATAATATCTTGCTATATGACCATACTGACGAATCAAGTAGCATGTGTTAGAGCCATCAAGCATTCAAATTTATATAGTCTTTCGTATTTGGCACTAGTGACTACAGTATTCAAATTCATACATCTATTAAATTCATCTAGCTTGTTCTTGGACTTCTTCGAATTGGATCCTTCTAATTGATCCTCATGTTCTCCATTATCAATACTCTTCCTCTTGCGCACCCCCTGTCATTTCTATGTAAGCTGATAATCGATTTTCATTAACCTAACTCGTTCTACTAACATTGAGTATACGTCGATCTCCAAATGCAAAACTGTTGCCTGATCAAATCATTTAATCCTGAAAGGAATCTATAGCAATTTTTCTTCTGCAGTAGGGATCAACTGTGGCGCATACCTCGACAATAAAGTGAATTTTGTTTCGTAATGCATGGCTATCATATCCCTGCAGCAACTTGATGAACATATCCTGCACTTGTCTTCTAGCTGAAACGACTACAATCCATTCTCTAAGTAGTTCCATGAATTCCTTTCAATTGATCATCGCGTTCGATACATCCCCTAGCTTATCCTGACGCTGCTCAGGCCACCATCTTTCGACTTCTCCATCTATCACAAAAGTAGCAAACGATACTCTTCAATCAAGTCATGTTATCTAATATCATCTCCATCCTCATTAGATAGTTCCCTGCTTCAATCAAGTCTTTAGTCCCTTAAACAAAGGTGGAAATTGATCTTGAACAATCTTCAAATACTTATCCACAATAATTGCATCATTTCTAATAGACTGTGATATGGACTTCTGAATCAGCTGAGTCATCGCATAGATATTCAAGTTCACATTTACAGTAAGTTGTACCTCTTCGTTTTCTATTGAATTCTCTTCTATAATTTCAAGTTTATCATTATGACTGAATAGATATAATTACTAAATTAAGTTAATTTTAATTTCTAATTTGTATTATTAAAAAAAATTATAATTACTCTATTGGCTCTTTCATCAAAATTACATTAATTAATCAAAAACCTTGCCTCAATACCACTTTTGTCATGACCTAACCAGGGACTTGGAATTAAGTAATGTAGGTACAGATGACCAAACGGTAAGGATTAAATTTCTATGTTCATTTATCATTTAACAAATGAAAGAGTTACTAATTAAATTAAATTAAATTAAAGTTGTATATTTAAATTTATCATGTTACCGGTTGTCCGTGTCATTTTTAAACATCTTCTTTTCTATCGTTAATCTTTTAATCATTTAATTAAACACAAAATATTTATTTAAAATAACAGTAAGCTAGGAAAAGCTAGTAAATACTCACTCTTAAACTACAGTAAATAAAGAAAAATAAAAGTGTGGATGTCAGTTAAATTTTTAATAAATCAATTCTAGCTTTTTATCAAGTGCTTAAGCAAAAAATGGAACAACTCTAAGAACTCCCACCAAGATGCATGTTGTCCCTTCAATTTGTTCAGACAGTTCAAGAAGTTCAAAGCTTCATAATCCATGAATAAAGTAAACTCGCTCTTCAGTGGGTGATGGCTTCAGTGTTTAAGAGTTCTCACAATTGCATAGAAGTCTTTGTCATACATCGAATATTTTCTCCTATATTGATTGAATTTCTCACTGAAGAATGCAATGGGATGGCCTCCCTGGCTCGGTACCGCTCTGATAGCCATTTTGGAGGTGTTACGCTCCACCTCGAATGGTTGGTTAATGTCCGGTAACCCTAATACTGGTGCCTAAGTCACCTTCTCCTTCAGCGTATCGAAGCTGGTCTAAGCTACAACCATCCACTAGAACTTCGTCCTTTTCAAAAATCTGTCAAAGGGGCAGTCATGGCATTGAAGCTCCTGATGAATCCCCTATAGAATGATGTTAGTCCCAAAAACTGCCTCAACTCGATAAAAGACTGGAGTGTGGTCCAGCTCACAATGGCCTCAATATTTGTAGGATCCATCTGGATGTCTACACTAGACACAATATAGCCCAAAAAGCATACATGTGTGGTCAGAAAGTGACGCTTCTTTCAATGGGTGTACAGTCTCTCTGATAAAAAACCTCAAAAACCGTCCTCAGTTGTTGTAAGTGCTTCTCAGATATGTTGTATGCCAGAGTATCATGGAAGTACACCACTATCCACTCTTTCAATGAGCTCGGAACACTGATTAATCAATCTCATAAATATGTCAAGTGTAATAGAAAATCTGAAAGGCATCACTACCCACTCGTATAATTCATCTCAGATCTTGAAAGTGTTCTACTAGTCCCCTGGCCTCATCTAAATCTAATGGTACCCGTTGCGTAGATCAATCTTGGAAAAGACAATGGCTACGTGTAGCTAATCCAAGAGATCGTCCAGACGAGGTATGGGGAGCTTAGATTTGATAGTAATCTTATTGATGGCTTGAATGTCAATGCGCATTCTCTACGATCTGCCTTTCTTGGGCACCATTAAGGCAGAGACAACACACCGCTGGTACTCTCTCGGGCCAAATCTCTTGGGACGAGATCCTATACATGTCGGTGTTACCCCTAGTACTCTGCAGGCCTCAATTTGCAGGCAAGCCGATTCAGAAACACTAATCCAGCTAAAAGATCTATGGCGTGCTGACGGTAATCCCTTTAGAAGATTATTAATCAACACGTCTATAAAGACACATAATAGATGGAGCATGATTGGGAGAGTACAAGTTTTAGATTCAACTTACGTTAAAAAAGGCAGAGGTACACCAAAAAAGACTTGGGCATATTGTATAAAAAATGATCTTAATGTATTAGAATTAAATAAAAATATAAAACTCAATAGGATGTAATAGAGAAAAAGGATTCATGTAGCATACCCCACTTAGTGGGATAAAGAATTGTTGTTTTTGTTGTTGTTGTTGTTGTAGTACACGAAGCTGTAGTCTTTTCCAGCACATTCATGGTAACCTCCTACTTAGTTCCCTCTAGTAGGACCAAGTCCATTGTCATTGGCGCCTCTCATACAAACTGCATGAAGGTGGCTCTTGGGACTACCTTCTAATATGTGATGTCCACTCTCGCATCCTTGGAGGGCAAAAGAACGATGTGTCTTCCATCATATTTGAATGAATAAATGTTCTTGAACCAGTCATGTTAGGTCTTCCAATCAAACTATCACAGCCTCCCCAACAAAACATGACACACATCCATAGGTACCACATCGCACCACAATTGAATCAATAGTTAATCGCCAATAAAAAGCTCAATCAAACTTAGTTGATCCACGGGTATCTCAATTTCTTCCCCATCATAATGGATACTACATTACTACAGACATTTCCTTTCACTATGCACTTGATGGAAAAAAAAACATGCCTCAAACATGAATAATCCTTCTCTGGCTCAATCTGTAGTACTCTCCCGATGATCAACATTTCTCTCTCACCTCTTTGGAGCTAAAGTCTCTTCTTTGAATCCTCCTATGCTTCCTCTCCCACCACTTCCTCGATGACACCCTACACCATGATTGAAACAACTTGGCCCATGGGACAGCTGGAGGTTATGTGTTCGTAGTCGTGTCACTTAAAACAACTCCAGGAAGAAGCCTTATTGGGTGAGCTACCCTTTTAAGGTTTCTTTCCACTTGAGTCTGTCTTGTCACTTCTCTGTCTGGTCGTCCCAACTCCTCCAGGTGTACCTTTGTTGGTAGTTGCAGCTGTAGGTGGTTGTCTAAAGAAGGTTTGTTGCCTGCTTTGTTTCTATTGTTTTTTCCACCATCAAGGCTAAAGTTTGGACATCTTTCAACGACCATTAGGGCTACAGTCGCACAATGTTGATGAAAGGGGGTCTCAAGCCCTCAAGATACCAAGATATGGTATATTACTCTGGCTCGACCAACTCACACTTCATCTGCAACTCCTCCACAGATAGGTTTCTCTATTATAGGTGATAGTCTCAAAAAAATATCTTGGCAGCAGTGAGGCAGTGGATATAATCCCTGCCCTCTCCGTTTCTTTGCATCTGCAAATTTTCCCACAAGGAGACGCTCTTTTTCAAATTGACGGCTGCAAGTTTTACCCTCTTATTTTCTGGCGCTTGTACTCGAAGACTCTCTCAACTACATGTAGTCATTCGATGACATCATCCAGATTCATACCTCAATCAAACTCTGATTGATCCATTTTGATTCTGAAAATCTGTCCTATATATATGGTGTCTTATCTATCGATCTCCTCTGATAATGAATTTTGAAGCGATGGGGCATGTCTTCCTCATCACTGAAGTCCTCTCTACGAAATTCATTTAGTTNATGTCCTATATATATGGTGTCTTATCTATCGATCTCCTCAGATAATGAATTTTGAAGCGATGGGGCATGTCTTCCTCATCACTGAAGTCCTCTCTACGAAATTCATTTAGTTCCTCGTCAATTTCTCCCCTTCGACTCTAAATATCTCGGCCGAGGGTGATATCCCCCTGGATCCCGTCATCAATCTTTATAAGTCTCTGCTAAAATCGACATATCTATCATTGTATCCATTGTCGACATGGTTAGGTTTTGAAGGAATGGGAAAGAAANCTGTCCATTTCTCCCCTTCGACTCTAAATATCTCGGCCGAGGTTGATATCCCCCTGGATCCCGTCATCAATCTTTATAAGACTGCTAAAATCGACATATCTATCATTGTATCCATTGTCGACATGGTTAGGTTTTGAAGGAATGGGAAAGAAAATTTTGGAATGGAGAAGGTTTGAGAATGGTGGATGCTAGGAAATCCCAGGATAAGACTATAGTTAAGCTAGCTCTGATACCAATTAATGTCAGGGCTAACCCAAATCGCCACGAAATAAAAATATAATTGTTGAAATTCAAAAGGGCTACAAACAAAGGCCCTTGAAAGACATGACACAAAAACACAAACACAGGCGACACACTAGGGCGATGACGAAGTGGTGGGTTGTGGGTCAAGATGGTGGAATTGGAGAGTTGCAGGTGAGAGAAAGGGTTGTTTGTGGCAAGGTGGAGGTAGTCGGTGGCCTGACAGCAATCGGGGAAAGTGCGGTGGAGATGGTGGCTAGCAGGTTGGTTGAAGGGAGAGGGTGGNTGATGACGAAGTGGTGGGTTGTGGGTCAAGATGGTGGAATTGGGGAGTTGCAGGTGAGAGAAAGGGTTGTTTGTGGCAAGGTGGAGGTAGTGGGTGGCCTGATAGCAATCGGGGAAAGTGCGGTGGAGATGGTGGCTAGCAGGTTGGTTGAAGGGAGAGGGTGGGATGGCTAACCTAGAAGGAATAGGAGAAGCGGCAGCAATAGGAGGGAGTGACGGAAAGTTCGACGACAAATTTGGACGGGATGGAAAAAGCTACAACAACAACAACTAAGGTGCGCAGGTTAGACCATAGCAAGTAGACAAATGAGCAAGGGAGAGTGAAGAAAATCTGGAGGTAATCACTACCTTGGAGCAGGACACGACCGAAGCACCACCTATCCTCGGATACAGCCCGAGAAAGGGAGAAAAATGCCGACGACAGAAATTTCATAAGCAAACAGTGAACCTAATCACAACAATTATNAAGGCTGTGACGGAAAGTTCGACGACAAATTTGGACGGGATGGAAGAAGCTACAACAACAACAACTAAGGTGCGCAGGTTAGACCATAGCAAGTAGACAAATGAGCAACGGAGAGTGAAGAAAATCTGGAGGTAATCACTACCTTGGAGCAGGAACCCGAGAAAGGGAGAAAAATGCCGACGACAGAAATTTCATAAGCAAACAGTGAACCTAATCACAACAATTATATATATATATATATATATATATATATATATATATATATATATATATATATATATATATATNATGGTGTTGACAATGGGGATCCACAGGCAAATCAGACACAAAATCCTGTCTTGTGGGAACTTTCTCCAAAGATTAAGCAGATGTATCCATAGTAATGGGGTTAGACCCTTTTTTGTTTCCTTGAGCTTTAGTTTTCAAATTTGCATGGAGCCTGTGACATTTACCGAGTGTGTGCCCAAACATCTTACAGTGAGTACAATAAAAAAGTTTGTATTCCATGAAAATTTGTTGCCAACATCCATTGTGAGTTGTGTATAGTCAGACTTCAGTAATATCAGGTAAAATAATATCCTTTTCCACAAGTATTCTGGCCATAGAAGGTCTGGTTATATTAAAGGTGGGCTTATCTAGCTTCATAGAATCACCAAGAATGACTCCAATAGAATAAAAAATTTGATGATTAAAGAAATGCAATTTGAGACCACGTAAACTAATTCATGTCAGAATAGTATGAGACTCATGATTTGAGTCAAAATTTAGAGACCACTTGAGTAACTTCATTGACTTGTCTGCAATGATAAGATNAACAACTACTTGTTGTACTAGCTGATCTTTTATCGGATCGAAGGAACGGGAGCACTCTCGTGTGTCCTGGCATGTAAGTGGACATTCTTCAACAACAGTGAGTGGTATAAGCACGTTTAGATCTACACCTTTAGTATGATTTTCTTCATCAGGATCTGTGGTGTTGACAATGGGGATCCACAGGCAAATCAGACACCAAATCCTGTCTTGTGGGAACTTCCTCCAAAGATTGAGCAGATGTATCCATAATAATGGGGTTAGACCCTTTTTTGTTTCCTTGAGCTTCAGTTTTCAAATTTGGATGGAGCCTGTGACATTTACCGAGTGTATGCCCAAACATCTTACAGTGAGTACAATAAAAAAGTTTGTATTCCATGACAATTTGTTGCCAACATCCATTGTGAGTTGTGTATAGTCAGACTTCAGTAATATCAGGTAAAATAATATCCTTTTCTACAAGTATTCTGGCCATAGAAAGTTTGGTTATATTAAAGGTGGGCTTATCTAGCTTCATAGGATCACCAAGAATGACTCCAATAGAATAAAAAATTTGATAATTAAAGAAATGCAATTTGAGACCACGTAAACTAATTCATGTCAGAATAGTAGGAGACTCATGATTTGAGTCAAAATTTAGAGACCACTTGAGTAACTTCATTGACTTGTCTGCAATAATAAGATATTTTTTCGAGAAAATCCGAGCATAATATTCAGCTAGGGTTAACAGAATCAACACATCTCTCATCCAAAAGTCTCACTTTCCACTTATCTACAAGTTTGAGATTGTCAACACTCCTTCTGATAACTTCCTCATGTGGGCGCCCCCACTAAAATTTTTCAATAAGCGCGAACTTGAAATTCTCAATTAGGGTTAAAATTTCTGAATCAGAGAAAAAAAGTGATATTTTCTCACTCTTCCTAGTTATCATTTTAAGACGAGCAGTCACTTGTACCATCATAACATCCCTTATGGCTTGAGGGGAAGACAACAGTAAATTCTGCAAGATGATTGCCCACGAAGTAAGCGAAAGAAGCTTTGGCAGAATCAACCGAAGAAGAAGGAAGCGTCATAACTATGATCCTTCAGCCCGCAGATGCAAAGAAAGAAACCAGACGAACCAATGGNAAGCATAATATTCAGCTAGGGTTAACCGAATCAACACATCTCTCATCCAAAAGTCTCACTTTCCACTTATCTACAAGTTTGAGATCGTCAACACTCATTCTGATAACTTCCTCATGTGGGCGCCCCCACTAAAATTTTCCAATAAGCACGAACTTGAAATTCTCAATTAGGGTTAAAATTTCTGAATCAGAGTAAAAAAGTGATATTTTCTCACTCTTCCTAGTTATCATTTCAAGACGAGCAGTCACTTGTACCATCATAACATCCCTTATGGCTTGAGGGGAAGACAACAGAAAATTCTGCAAGATGATTGCCCACGAAGTAAGCGAAAGAAGCTTTGGCAGGATCAACCGTAGAAGAAGGAAGCGTCATAACTATGATCCTTCAGCCCGCAGATGCAAAGAAAGAAACCAGACGAACCAATGGAGCTGACAGTCGCGACCAGCCGGGAAGGGACGAGCATCGGGTCGAAGCAAGCCCTGCGAGAGCGTCGTGGGAACAGCAGACGGGCGGAACGAGAGAAAGAATCTCTACGAAGAGGATGAAGACAGAACAGCCGTGATTGAGTCGAAGCCCAAAACGAGCCGCGATTGGGGCCGCGTACGGGAGCAGCTCGACGAAGCTCTACGAAAGCAGNGACGGGCGGAACGAGAGAAAGAATCTCTACGAAGAGGATGAAGACAGAACAGCCGTGATTGAGTGGAAGCCCAAAACGAGCCGCGATTGGGGCCGCGTACGGGAGCAGCTCGACGAGGCTCTACGAAAGCAGAAAAGCAATAAATGTCGTACCAGAGCCTAGGGATCAACCATGATATGAATATGTATGTGTGTGTGTGTACATATTCATACATACATATATACATATATGTATATATATATATATATATATACACACACATATATATGACGATCCTCATCCTCGCCCTGCTAGGGTTTGCCTATGGCGATCCCTGGTTTTTCTGATTCACTGTATTTTCATTGAACTGTCCTCGTTCGTCTTCATCATCAAACTATTTCGTCCTAGTCCGTCTTCGTCGCCAGTCTTTCTCTGTCGCGTTGCAGCGGCTCTGTCTTCGCAGCGGCTCTCTCAACAGGTCATCGGGCTTTGGGGCGTCTTTTCAACGGGTTGTCATCCAGTTTCAGCGGCTTGCCTCTCGCTGCAGCTTTCTCTTAGTTATCGCTAGCTGGTCGTCTGCAGCCGTTCATTGCTCCATGTTTGGTTTCGTAATTTGCTCTCTGCACCTCCATCTATTCGGGATGGCTTCTGACAGATTGTATGATGCGGCCCTTGCTGGTGCCCAAGCCTCAGATACACCTAAATCGTGTTATTTTCCTCCTTTATTTGAGTGGGTATCAAAAAATTGGTAGGAAGAATGAGAAACATGTCATCCTTTCTACAGAAGCTGAAGGTATTCAATTTGCTTCCTCCTGTCGTCTGAATTTGGTCGGAAAATTTTTGTATGGTTATCCCAAAATGAAGCTGATTGGTAATAAATTTTAGCTTATGCACATCGTTGGGGACAGAAAAATTCGATTTTTAGATAGGAGACACTCTTACTTGACTTATTAATGAAAAACATTACACGAGTTTATTTGCTAGAAGAATTATCTAGATTGATAACAGAGCAATGAAGATTCTGAAATATTCTGTGAATTTTGACCCACAGATGAAACCACCAATCATTCCAGTTTAGAATCGTCTCTCTGGTTTGAAATTTTATTATTTTACTCAAAAAGTGTTGTACTCTATTGTCTCAGCTTCTGGTAAGCCACTTAAAACGGACATTCATACTTTTAACATATCCCGCCCATCTGAAGCCAGATTACATGTTGAAAGAGACATCACTTCATCCGCTTTTGAGGAGATTTGGTTGGGCACACAACACCATGGAAATTGATAAAAGGTAGTGATTGAGTCTTTTCCTTTTTATTGTTCGAACTATCGCATGTTCGACCACTCCAGTTCTTAATGTCACCATCTACACCCCCAACTCAGACCAAAAAAACAAAGCGCTCCGCCAGAGGCAAAGAATCTAGCTCCTCCTGTTCAGCTCCAAGTTATTGACATTATTAATCATCAAAACGATACCCCTGAAGACGTCACTAGTCTTGCAGGCAATATGTCAACCATTCAGTCTTCACACAATGTTATAGCTCCCCCGTCTTTGAAACCTCAAATCGTGGGGGTGAGGAAAATTCTTCAAACTCCACCTGCTCTAGAACCTATCACTAATATTACAAGTGACAATGCTTCTATTGCTTCACTACCGCCTCATCAGGTCGAGTAAAATGTTAATGTTTCTCAGGCTTATGGGGATCATGATGTGCAACAGCCTATACCTGTCCGGCCACCTTTGGAACAATCCATTGATCAAATGAGTCAATCCTCAGATGATGAATGACAGGTCTACACATCCNATATATAAGTAGGAGGGTGTGGTACGCAGGCATCTGCTTGTCAGTTCTAAGTCTCCTCTGGTCTGAGTTTCGATCCCCTTCGGTAGGGGGTAAGGTACTCGAATTGATAAACACATCAAGATGTTCGGGGCTCGTACAATAGCCTCGGGCCATTTCTGTATATATATATATATTGAAACATGTCAATCCTCTCTGCTAGGGTTTCGCCTCATGGTGAACCCTAGCGTCTCGCGTCGCCTTCATCTTCGGTTTGGGAAATACTCGCCTTCGTCTTCGGTTTGGGAAATACTCACGTCATCTTCGACGTCAGTTTGTACTTGCGTCGCCGACGTGCCTCGCGTTCTTGCGCCGTATGCTTCGTCTAGCAGCATAGCTACCCGGTGCGTCATCTAAGGCTCTGCTTCTGTTTGACAGCTGCATCGACACCCGTCGTGCCTCGCGTTTCCCGCGTCTTCTACTTCGTCTGGCAGCATAGCTACCCTGTGTGTCCTCTACATGCCATGCTTCTGCTCGACAGCTGCGCCAACACCTGCGTTGTGTGCGACGGAGTCGGGCTTTGTTTTGTTTGTTGGCACTGATCGCGGTAATGGCCTCAGAACTTTCCTACGCCGCCGCCCTCGCCGGTGCCAAACACTCTTATGCTACAGTGATTCAAAAATTCAGCTCACATTTTTATCTCGCAGATAGTCTGAAATTCCCACAGATGTACCATGATTCTGTTGCAGGACATGAAGATTGGAATCTCANGGCTTTCCTACGCCGCCGCCCTCGTCGGTGCCAAACACTCTTATGCTACAGTAATTCACAAATTCAGCTCACATTTTCATCTCGCAGATAGTCTGAAATTCCCACAGATGTACCATGATTCTGTTGCAGGACATGAAGATTGGAATCTCATCAAGAAAGTAGACAAAAAGAAGAGCAAACTAGAAATTTTCTTCTCTAACGCTGAAATTTCAACTCGTGCAACAAAATACAAATTTACTTTAGTTAGAAAGTTTCAATTAAGTTGCCCTAAGATGGAGACTATCATGAATGTTTTTTAAGATTTCAAACTAGTTGACACATGACATGTGGGATATTTCAATAGAAGACATGTTATGATACAGCTGAGTATAAAAGACTGCACAAGAATTTTCTTAAAAAAATTTATCACAANATTCTTCTCTGACGCTGAAATTTCAACTCGTGCAACAAAATACAAATTTACTTTAGTTGGAAAGTTTCAATTAAGTTGTCCTAAGATGGAGACTATCATGAATGTTTTTTAAGATTTCAAACTAGTTGACACATGGCATGTGGGATATTTCGATAGAAGACATGTTATGATACAGCTGAGTATAAAAGACTGCACAAGAATTTTCTTAAAAAAATTTATCACAATCAAGAGCAAGCATATGAAATTGCTCAAATGAACCTCTAATTTTGATAACAGTCAAGAATCCTCAATTGCACCTATCTGGTTTTCATTACTTGAACTCAAATTTCAATTTTTTGACCTACCTATTTTATATGCAATTGGGACTATCCATGGAAAATATTTACAGCTAGACTTACCCATAGTTCATTTCTCAAGTATTTTGATTGAAAGAAAATATTACACTATCAGATGTAGAAGAAGTTTGGCTTGGCTCTGCGCACAATGGTTATTGGAAAAAAAATATTACAGAACAAAAACCTTACTGCTGCAAATACTGCAAGATGTTTGGACATCCGCAGGAGAAATGTTTCAGATTGCATCCACAGTTGAGAACCAATAGTCAAAAGCAGGAACATGTTAGTGCACCCCACGTGATTGAACGCGCTCATGACAAACTGGATGACAGCCAACCTGAGGAGGGAATCACCACAAGACAGGAGTTGGTGTCTGCTCTTAAGAACTCTTCTCTTGAACATACTACAACAGATAATGTTCCTATTCATGAAGCATCAGGTGCAGAGGTGACAATTCACACTTCACATACACTGGAACCTGTCGCTGCGACAACGACTGTCTTTCCTTCTACTGCGGTTCTAAATCAGACTGAAGATCACACGAGTCAGTCTTCTGACGAAGAATGACAAGTTTACACCTCGGCGGAAGAAGGTCAGAGGCACACTTCAACTTAGAAATTTAATAGACGANGAATCACCACAAGACAGGAGTTGGTGTCTGCTCTTAAGAACCCTTCTCTTGAACATACTACAGCAGATAATGTCCCTATTCATGAAGCATCAGGTGCAGAGGTGACAATTCACACTTCGCATACACTGGAACCTGTCGCTGCGACAACGACTGTCTTTCCTTCTACTGCGGTTCTAAATTAGACTGAGGATCACACGAGCCAGTCTTCTGATGAAGAATGACAAGTTTACACCTCGGCGGAAGAAGGTCAGAGGCACACTTCAACTTAGAAATTTAATAGACGATACATTAGTTACTCCTTGCAATGGCAAGACACTTCTAAGTTTGTTATCTGGTTTCACTCCTAAAACTAGAGAAAGAGGCAAGACTAAGCTAGCTTGACCTTAACTATTTCAATAAAATCAGCCCTTGAGTTTTACTTCAAATATATATATATATATATATATATATATATATGGAAAGGAAATCGGTATTTAGCAGGGGCCCAAATACCTATTACCTATGCGCTAATTCCCATGATGAGAGTCTGCACCATGTGCCTAAATATTCGAGAGTCCAGCATCACCGGGGATCGAATTCGTGACCCGAGGAGACTTCCAGTGAACCCCGCCAACAAATAGGTCACGGCTTAGATAGAAATATACATAGATACATATATAGATATACATACATACATACATATATATATAGATACNCCCGCACCATGTGCCTAAATATTTGAGAGTCCAGCATCACCGGGGATCGAATTCGTGACCTGAGGAGACTTCCAGTGAACCCCGCCAACCAATAGGCCACGGCTTAGATAGAAATATACATAGATACATATATAGATATACATACATACATACATATATATAAATACATAGATATACATACATACATATATAGATATACATACATACGACTTATCCACGATGTCGGCAACGGTCGAAAGCTCGAGCTATGCTAGGGTTTCCAATAGAGTTTTCTTTCGCATTTGATTCTACCTCTCGAAGGAGAGAGACTCGTAAACTCCTTTCATCGACTCTCGCTCTGATCTGCCTCTGCGTCGGCATCGTTGGTCGTAGATTCTGCCTCGCGTGTGCGGTGTGCGTCTTTCCCTCTTTCGACGTCGTCTACATCGGCATCCTCTGCGTCGGCGTGCATCTATTTTCGACGATGCACTCTTTCTGAGCTCGAAAGTTTCTTTCCTTTGTTTCGACACTTCTTTGTTTGTGTTTGCTCGTGCTTTTCTCCGGCCCGACAGCAACTCTGTTTGTCGCTGCATGTGAAAGTTGCAGTTGAACGCTTTGCTCTGATGACAAATTTCCCCTTTGTTAAGAATAAAAGTAGGAAAGGTGGAAAAGCAGCAATCTTTTTCTCTGACTCAAAAATTTTAACCCTCGAGAAAAAATTCAAGTTTGTTGTTATTGAAAAGTTTCAGTGGGGACACCCACCTATGAATGTTATCAGAAAGAGTGATGATAATCTAAAGATAGTGGGCAAGTGAAAAGTGGCACTCCTGGATGAAAGACGTGTTGATTCAACTAATAGTGGTTGAAGCCTACACCCAAATTTTCTCCAAGAAATATCTTAATATAAAAGACAAATCAATGAAGTTACTCAAGTGGTCTCCTCAGTTCGACACAAATCATGAAACTCCCACTGTACCGGTATGTTTAATTTACCTGGTCTCAAGCTGCATTTTTTTTCACCATCAGGTTCTTTACTCTATTGAGGTCATCATTGGGGAACATTTGAAGATATATTTGCCTACTTTCAACCTAACCAAACTCTCGGTGGTCAGAATACTTGTGGAAAGAGATTATTTTACCTGATGTTACTGAAGTCTGGCTGGACACAACCCNCGCAAGTGGAAAGTGGCACTCCTGAATGAGAGATGTGTTGATTCAACTAATAGTGGTTGAAGCCTACACCCGAATTTTCTCCAAGAAATATCTTAATATAAAAGGCAAATCAATGAAGTTACTCAAGTGGTCTCCTCAGTTTGACACAAATCATAAAACTCCCACTATACCGGTATGTTTAATTTACCTGGTCTCAAGCTGCATTTTTTTCACCATCAGGTTCTTTACTATATTGAGGTCATCATTGAAGAACATTTGAAGATATATTTGCCTACTTTCAACCTAACCAAACACTCGGTGGTCAGAATACTTGTGGAAAGAGATTATTTTACCTGATGTTACTGAAGTCTGGCTGGACACAACCCNAAAAAATTTATAATTACTCTATTGGCTCTTTCATCAAAATTACATTAATTAATCAAAAACCTTGCCTCAATACCACTTTTGTCATGACCTAACCAGGGACTTGGAATTAAGTAATGTAGGTACAGATGGTCAAACGGTAAGGATTAAATTTCTATGTTCATTTATCATTTAACAAATGAAAGAGTTACTAATTAAATTAAATTAAATTAAAGTTGTATATTTAAATTTATCATGTTACCGGTTGTCCGTGTCATTTTTAAACATCTTCTTTTCTATCGTTAATCTTTTAATCATTTAATTAAACACAAAATATTTATTTAAAATAACAGTAAGCTAGGAAAAGCTAGTAAATACTCACTCTTAAACTACAGTAAATAAAGAAAAATAAAAGTGTGGATGTCAGTTAAATTTTTAATAAATCAATTCTAGCTTTTTATCAAGTGCTTAAGCAAAAAATGGAACAACTCTAAGAACTCCCACCAAGATGCATGTTGTCCCTTCAATTTGTTCAGACAGTTCAAGAAGTTCAAAGCTTCATAATCCATNGCACAAAATATTTATTTAAAATAACAGTAAGCTAGGAAAAGCTAGTAAATATTCACTCTTAAACTACAGTAAATAAAGAAAAATAAAAGTGTGGATGTCAGTTAAATTTTTAATAAATTAATATAAACACTTGATTATATTCAATATATCTTATTATAACAATAACATATTTACATCATTCTATATTTATACAACTGTAATATGAGCACCGTCTAAAAATTATAAAACATAAAATGTTTCAATATCAATATCATTTTTCATTTAGATGCATTGATGCATAAGAATTCTTCCACTAGTACCATAAGAGATGATTACATCACAGTCAAGCATGCATATACAAGCATATAAAAAAAATATTATTTTCAAATAATGAATATTTCATTCTCATTTGCATACAGATCAATCTTCTTGTACAATATTTAATATCCAAGATAATTTAAATAAAGTTGAGCACACATGTCATTGTTACAATATGAANAGTCTCTTCTCTCAACTCTATAGGTAAGTAAATCTTCCCACTGTCGCATTCTTCTTATAAAACGAACTTAACTCCTTCGCTTTTGTTTCCTTACTCCCTCTCCCCTCGGTTCGGTTTCCAGACTCATTTCATTTTTCTTCGGTTTTTTTTTTCTCTCTTAACTGAAACAGGTCCTCATAATCTTCTTCACTTACAAAAATTTCCATCCTTTGAATTTATAAATAGACCTTAACTCATTTTTCATTAACCTGACCAACATTAGTTATCAATAAATTTTATGACGTAATTAGGGATCATTAATTACTGTAAAGTAAAAACCTGATACAACGTGACTCAATTATGCTTCAGACAACACATGCTTATTGAAGCAAGAAAGTATGCTACAAAAACACCCTCATATATAAGAAAAGACCAATTCAGACCTCCTCGCCATCAATAATAGTAGGTTCTTCAGACTCACTATGAAAAAAGAATAACCTCAAGGTCGAACAAGTTGCCTTAGTTGACTTTGGGTGGGAGCTGAAACTNATTGCTACAACCCCGCCACAAGATCTATTACGACTAAACTTACATTCCATGCATTTAATTTTAAATCTATTCAAACAAAAGCCTTTCGACTCTAAAGTTGACTAACATAATTCAGGTACTTCCTAAACTCTCTCTCTCTAGTCTTATCCACAAGAAGGATATCATCAGTGAAAAGCATACACCAAACTAAAAATGATTGACATAAGTCCATTAAAAAAACAATAATAAAGATCACTAACAACTTCAAAAGTACAATTTAATCCTTGATATTCAATGTTGATCTTCATAAAAATCATTTTTTTCCTAATGTAATCTTGTGAATAATAAGGTAACATGATGCCTTTATTGTGTTAAATTTTAACAATGAAGTTATTTTCGTTATTAAAACCACCATCTTTTTTAACTTCGCTTGCTTGCTCACTCACCCCCACTCCATTACTATCATTGCTTTTTCTCCAAATAAACTTTAAAACAAACCTCGCTTACCTTAATGCCCATAATCTAATACTGCTATAAAAATCCCCCATTCCCTTGTATACATAAATTCACCTTTCCCTAATATAATCCTTAATATATGATCAACTCATGTTAAAAGTTATGGTTAGTATCACGGTCGATTTTTATAGAAATAAAATCAAAGAGAAAATATCCTCAACAAAATACTCCCAACACCTTTTGGATACAGAACTTGTGGGGCCATACTGTACTATATTGCATTGCCTTGCCACATGACTATCAATCACAATTATGTCTGTATCAAAAAGGCATGTCCCTCACCAAAACTATAATCTATGAGATCAGACGGACAACATATGGAAATGAGTTGGCAAAGATAGTGGGGAGGGTGAAAAACAAGCAAATAACCTGCAAATAAAAAGGAAAATAAGTTAAAGACGAACGTGGCCACTGGGGGATTTAAAAGTTAACTATGTGAGTGTCTATAAGCAAAACTCTAGCTTTTCAACAAGCAAATTGGATAATGGATGAGGCACCGCAAATTTTTGGTCTATCACTAAGAACTTCTTGTTCACAATTCAATGCCTCCATGTGTGCAAGCCCTGTGATACCACTAATCAAACTCGTGAGATAAGACATTCAATCAAAGATACTATGAAGCTTTATTTTGTTCTACAAAAATGGTATCCCATATATTATGAAGTTTTATTTTGCTCTACGAAAATGGTATCCTATCTTTATGCTACAATTTCATCACTCCTGAGCTTAGAGGTAAGGGGGGATGGCAATAAATCTTATTAAGATCTCATGATTATACCAAAGGATCCTGAGCCACACAATCAAAAGATGCGAGTGAACTAAGAACATCAATCCATGAGCCACAACAATCTTTATAATTAACATAGCTATGAACGTCGCTTTCATTTTTAAATAGTGATATGAAAATACTTCTACAATCATTTAACATTCAATAGCCTTTAAAATCCTATTAAAAAAAGGATTTGTTAACAAAGCCACAACAATATCAATCATATCCCCTTAAATCTCACCAAATATTAAATAAGAACATCAAGCTTTACCCTCAAGCCTCTTTAAAAGCAAATTTCACTTCACTTAGATAAATCTATAATATGCTTGATTATTTGCTGCATTCTACATTTTAAAAATAAATTCTAATATCAGAGTTAACACAAATGGTCGTGAAATAAAAATATAATTGTTGGAATTCAAAAGGGTTACAAATAAAGACCCTTAAAAGATAAGACAGGCCATGACGAGTGCTTGGTTGTAGGTCGAGATAGTGAAATTGGGGATTTGTGTGTGAGGGGAAGGGCTAGTTGTGGTAAGGTGGACGTAGGCAAATGGTTGAACATCAGGTGGGGAAGATGCGATAGAGATGGTGGCGAGCAGGTTGGCTGAAAGGGGAGGGAGTGATAGGAAACCTGGAACGAATAGGAGCAATGACAGCAACAGACAGCTATGACGGGAGATGCAGCATCAATCCGTAAGGAAGGGGAGAAGTGGCGAAAACAACGACTAAATTGCATTGGGTAGATGGCAGCAAGCAAACAAACGAGCAAGCGCAACTAAAGAAAATATGGAGGTAATTACCACCTAAGAGCAAGATACAACCAGAGCAAAATCAGTCCTCAAATACAACCATAACAAGGGATAAAGACACTGATGGTTGAAATCTTAAAAGCAAAAGCTTAACCCTAATGACAAAAAAAACACACATATATATAGTTGAAAACNAACCACCACAACAAAGAAAAACTAAATCCAAGGCACAACCAATATGGTAAAACGAGAAGCATCAAGTCACCACCACAGAGGAAAACTGAGAAGTTTCAANCGCAAGGCACAACCACATAAGTAAAGACGAAACACCAAATCACCGCCACAAAGGAAAACCTAGAAGCCCCAAGGCACGAGCACATAAATAAAACAAGAACCAAANTGCAAGGCACAACCACATAGGTAAAGGCGAAGCACCAAATCACCGCCACAAAGGAAAACCTAGAAGCCCCAAGGCACGAGCACATAAATAAAACAAGAACCAGACCACCACAACAAAGAAAAACTAAATCCCAAGGCACAACCAATATGGTAAAACGAGAAGCATCAAGTCACCACCACAGAGGAAAACTGAGAAGTCTCAAGTCACAAACACACAAGTAAAACGAGAAGCACCGAACAATCACCTTAGAGGAGAATGAGAAAGGAGGTAAGGGTTTCGTCAGAGAAATATACAAAAAAAGAGAGAGGCAAAGATAACAATGAATGTGCCAGATGCCCGAAGTTAAAGGGAAGGAGAAGAGGGAGGGGTAATATTGCGTGCAAAATGAGTCATTTTCAATCNAATATACAAAAACAGAGAGAGGCAAAGATAACAATGAATGTGTCAGATGCCCGAAGTTAAAGGGAAGGAGAAGAGGGAGGGGTAATATTGCGTGCAAAATGAGTCATTTTCAATCAAAACCGCAATTAGATCTCTTTGATGATGTTTGTGGCTTCCCAATTTTTAAATGAAATTTTCGTAAAAGCAACTGAAACAGTGGCTCCCAAACGCACTATAGCAGCTTTTCAAAACAAAAAACA
>JXCR01069163.1:225925-239485 GCA_002079205.1 Phalaenopsis hybrid cultivar
ATTTATATCATTTTATATATGTACAACTGTCACGGGAGCACGTCTAAAAATTTCACCACATAAGATACTTCAATAACAATATTTTTTTCATTTACATGCACGGGTGATACCAGATATAGTTTAAAACAGCTTAAACGAAAGCAAACTTTATTAAGTAAAAAAAATCAGGGTTACAAAACAACTCGACGAAAATATGACACAATAACACCTCCGGTTATGGAAGAAAGAGGAGATTTGAGGGTAGTTGTGGCGTCGGCAAAGCGGCAAGGGGAAGGGCTGGTGGTTGTACGGTAGGTTGGGAAGGGATTTAGCGGACGGTTTGAGGGCTGGAAGAGTAGGATGGTAAGGAAGGCTGGAGGTAAAGAAGGGACAGAGTGCTAGATGATGGTTAGGTCGGGCGGCAGGAGGGGGGGTTGAAATTAACTACTTTTTTTTTAAAATTATTATATGTTAACCCTTTGATGTAACATATAAAATTAACTACTTCTATTATTATTATTATCCTAACTGTTATCTTCATTTAATTATTTCTTTTAAACAATTTAAGCTTACTAAAATATTGACAATAAAATCGGTTCTACTAATTTAACTTTCTAGTTACTTTATATAATTTGTATCTTCTCTATTAGGCTTGAAAATATATATACATTTATGTTACGTCGCAATTTATTATTAAAAAAACAATTAAAACTTAAATAAAATCAAACCCTAATCGTTCTTACTATGAAACTTCTTTAACTTAAAAACTGAATTAACTAAATTTTACAATTAATAATTAATAATTTATAAGACAATAAATTCATAAGAGTAAAATATAATTTGTACCTCACAATTTGGTCTCCCCCTCTTCCCACACGCACTTCTCTTGCGCACCAAGCCACCAACACCAACGGCGACTCCATTGCTCGACACCGACGTCAACGGCACCCGACTCCCCTCTACTCAACGACGTCCCATCCTACGCCAGACCATGGTGTCTCTTCTCTCAACTCTATAGGTAAGTAAATCTTCCCACTGTCGCATCCTTCTTATAAAACGAACTTACCTCCTTCGCTTTTGTTTCCTTACTCCCTCTCCCCTCGGTTTGGTTTCCAGACTCATTTCTTTTTTCTTCGGTTTTTTTTTCTCTTAACTAAAACAGGTCCTCATAATCTTCTTCACTTACAAAAATTTCCATCCTTTGAATTTATAAATAGACCTTAAATCATTTTTCATTAAGCTGACCAACATTACTTATCAATAAATTTTACTGTAAAGTAAAAACCTGATACAACGTGACTCAATTATGCTTCAGACAACACATACTTATTGAAGCAAGAAAGTATGCTACAAAAACACCCTTATATATAAGAAAAGACCAATTCAAACCTCCTCGCCATTAATAATAATAGGTTCTTCAGGCTCACTATGAAAAAAGAATAACCTCAAGGTCGAACAAGTTGCCTTAGTTGACTTTGGGTGGGAGCTGAAACTATAGTCTATCTTTTCTATCTATCAGCAGTTTTCTGCGAAGGAGCTCCATCTGATTTTTGAGCTTCGGTGCTTTTATGGCTAAGCGATGGATAATATCTTGCTATATGACCATATTGACGAATCAAGTAAAATGTGTTAGAGCCATCAAGCATTCAAATTTATATAGTCTTCCGTATTTGGCACTAGTGACTACATTATTCAAAGTCATACATTTGTTAAATTCATCTGGCTTGTTCTTGGACTTCTTCGAATTGGATCCTTCTAATTGATCTTCATGCTCTCCATCATCAATACTCTTCCTCTTGCGCACCCCCTGTCATTTCTATGTAAGCTGATAATCGATTTTCATTAATCTAACTCGTTCCACTAACATTGAGTATACGTCGATCTCCAAATGCAAAACTGTTGCCTGATCAAATCATTTAATCCTGAAAGGAATCTATAGCAATTTTTCTTCTGCAGTCAAATCGATTTTCAAATAATGAATATTTCATTCTCATTTGCATACAGATCAATATTCTTGTACAATATTTAATATCCAAGATAATTTAAATAAAGTTGAGCACACATGNGTGATTTTTTTATATTTTAAAGCAAAATACACGCTCTTCATGGATTCTTCAGTCAGTTTCACACTAAGTCCCCTTCTTGAAAAGTCACTTTTATGCTTGGTTTTGATTGTCTGTGCTTGGAACTTACGTTCCGCTTAGTGATCTCATTTTCCACTTCCTCATGTAGCTTCTGAATCTCTTGCATCATTTCTTCAACATTCTCACTAATATCTAAGGTCGGAAAAAGTGGTACCAAGTTAAGTGGAGTGAACGAGTTGCATCCATACACAATCTCAAATGGGTGTGTTCCATGAAATGACTCACAGACCTGTTGTATGAAAAATCGGCTTGGACTAGGATCAAATCCCTTTGCTTAATATTCTTTCCTACAATGCACCTCAAGGTTTCCCAAACTCCTGTTCACCACCTCCGTCTAAGAGTGAGCTGTCAAACTGAATTGAAGCTTAGTGTCAAGCTTCCCACATAGGTCTTCTAGAAGTGACACCGAACTTGACATCTATGTTGTAAGTGATGGTCTTGGGCAACCCGTGTAGTCGCACTACCTCTTTGAAGCACAAATCAACAATGTGATGCATCTAGCGTTCGATGGCAGGGTATGAAGTGCACCATCTTTGAGAATCTGTCCACCAGAACCATTCCGAAATCCTTATTTGGTTGTCCTCAGAAGACCCAGCACAAAATCCATGCTAGCATCCACACAAGGCCTCTGTTATTGAAAATGAAGTGTATAGACCTGCATTTTGTCCTCTGATTTTGACCATATGACAGATCTAGCACTATCTGACATGACGCTCCACATATCACGTCAGTTAGGGCAAAAAGAATTGCTCTCACGAGTGCAATGGCCTTATCCCTGAAAAAATGTCTGACAAGTCCTCCGTTGTGGCTTTACTGAATAATGAACTCTGTCAGCGAACATCTCAAAATACACAACATATTCTAGAGGAATAAATAATCATCAACCCTGTGATACTACTCGGTAGACTTCTCCTAACAATACTCCAGATATCTCTAAAATTTTCGTATGTCCCATACAACTCTTTCAATACCTCATGCCAACAACTCGAGTTTGCATAGAAGTGATCAGCGAATGACGGTGCTCGAAATATTTGCTACTCAATTCTAGCTTTTTATCAAGTGCTTAAGCACAAAATGGAACAACTCTAAGAGCTCCCACCAAGATGCATGTTGTCCCTTCAATTTGTTCAGACAGTTCAAGAAGTTCAAAGCTTCGTAATCCATGAATAAAGTAAACTCGCTCTTCAGTGGGTGATGGCTTCAGTGTTTAAGAGTTCTCACAATCGCATAGAAGTTTTTGTCATACATCGAATATTTTCTCCTATACTGATTGAATTTCTCACTGAAGAATGCAATGGGATGGCCTCCCTGGCTCGGTACCGCTCTGATAGCCATTTTGGAGGTGTTACGCTCCACCTCGAATGGTTGGTTAATGTCCGGTAACCCTAATACTGGTGCCTAAGTCACCTTCTCCTTCAGCGTATCGAAGCTGATCTAAGCTGCAACCATCCACTAGAACTTCGTCCTTTTCAAAAATCTGTCAGAGGGGCAGTCATGGCATTGAAGCTCCTGATGAATCCCCTATAGAATGATGTTAGTCCCAAAAACTGCCTCAACTCGATAAAAAACTGGAGTGTGGTCCAGCTCACAATGGCCTCAATATTTGTAGGATCCATCAGGATGTCTACACTAGACACAATATAGCCCAAAAAGCATACATGTGTGGTCAGAAAGTGATGCTTCTTTCAATGGGTGTACAGTCTCTCTGATAAAAAACCTCAAAAACCGTCCTCAGTTGTTGTAAGTGCTTCTCAGATATGTTGTATGCCAGAGTATCATGGAAGTACACCACTATCCACTCTTTCAACGAGCTCGGAACACTGATTCATCAATCTCATAAATATGTCAAGTGTAATAGAAAATCTGAAAGGCATCACTATCCACTCGTATAANATTAAAGACAGAACGTGGCCACTGGGGGATTTAAAAGTTAACTATGTGAGTGCCTATAAGCAAAACTCTAGCTTTTCAACAAGCAAATTGGATAGGATGAGGCACCGCAAATTTTTGGTCTATCACTAAGAACTTCTTGTTCACAATTCAATGCCTCCATGTGTGCAAGCCCTGTGATACTACTAATCAAACTCGTGAGATAAGACATTCAATCAAAGATACTATGAAGTTTTATTTTGTTCTACAAAAATGGTATCCCATATATTATGAAGTTTTATTTTGCTCTACGAAAATGGTATCCTATCTTTATGCTACAATTTCATCACTCCTGAGCTTAGAGGTAAGGGGGGATGGCAATAAATCTTATTAAGATCTCATGATTATACCAATGGATCCTGAGCCACAAAATCAAATGATGCGAGTGAACTAAAAACATCAATCCATGAGCCAAATCTATTAATTGAACCTAAGGGCCTTATTAAGAATTATAAGTTACAGTGTTAAAGGTAGCCCGAATAAATGAGTGAAAAAAATGCCGAGGGAACCAATTTTACAGCAAAATTTAGGCAACTAAAGGCATTTTTTCTAAGATAGATCAACTGGGTTAGAGGCTTAGCTGCATCACTATTAGAAAACATGCAAGATTTAAAGCATCATCAAATCGATTATGTTCTTCCGCAAAACACTAAAATATTGTTACTCAATTTAAAGGCATTTAAAAGATTTTTAATGACGAAGATGATAAAAGAATGGTTTACCTGGTTTCATTATATGATGTATGTTCTGTAATGAACCTTAGTCTATTCTTGGGTTTAGATCCATTAGTTTATGTAGAAGGGCGAAGGCAATATCTCAAAGAGCTCTTGTTATTTGTTTTATCATCATCTCATTAGCCTTATTTTTACCACTTGAGGTAAACTTTATAGATCTTCATCCTCCTATTATTCATGTTGAGTGCTCCATGTGGTGTTAAAATTATTATTAGTAAATCTTTCTGTGCATCTACTATATCTGATACATTTGTTCATACCATTTTTCCTTCCTCACTCTCACATATGAATTTTATCTACTTGCTCATGCATACATTTTCTAACCTTAATCAATAAGATCTCCATTCCTAAATTTATAATTTAGTTTATTCACAGATTCATCTTACATTCTCATTTTTGCCAATAATCACTTAGCTAATATATGTTTGCTTACTAGTGAACACTATCTACGCAACATAATCATCCTGATTATAATTTTATTGAAGTTACATTTAAAATCCACAATATCATACTAAACCATAAAACTCCTTATTCATTTTCTCATTTTAATCACCATGCCTTAAACATATTGCACCAACACATCCTTTTTTTTTTCACAGTATCGACAAATAATTGTTGAACTACACCAACTAAAATTATATATCATATGCCTAACTTTTATTGATTAATTTGATACCCTTACCTGTTAAATCTTTTCTTCATTATTCTAATATTTCATTTATTTCAGCAAATCACTAAACACTTTAAATATACTTCAAAAATAAGCAAAAATTTATGATGAATAAGAACTCGATGTTGATCATTAAACCACACTTACAATGTTTGGAAACTAATTGGAAACTTCATTAACACTTTAACACTAATTAATGTTCTTAAATATATGTTGAAAAGCTTTGGCATATATTTACCACATTTTTTTGTCACTGATGAGCTTCTCCAATGGAGCACTTCGTTGGCCCTTGTTCCCCAGTGGTCGGAAACTTCACCAGAGTGCCTCACCATTGTCGGACATCAATGGTTTCACAGCATGAAAAGATTGGAAGTTCTTTCCCCTTTCGAGGAGAGCTTCTTCCCAGACTTACATTGGACGTCTAGCAAACATTGCATTGGTGAGAATCTTCAAGCCCCTTGAATTTTCCCTTCTAGTCAACCGTAAGGATAGTTGAGGCTAGGCACGTGGTTTCGGTCACCCACACGGGGTGAGTGTGCAGACCGACGTTAGTCGGCGCGACCACGACGCCTTTGTGATTGACCGTCATTTTCCCTTGAGAAATCATTAGGGTAGGAATCACGTAAACCCCTTGTGGAGCCATGTGATTTCTTGTTGTGAATCTTAGGCCAAGATCTCAGCGGGTTGGAGTCTCTGTTTCCCCTTGTTTTGGTTTCACCAACTTCCTTGAAGATGTTTGGATGTTTAGGTTTTGCAAAGTGAGAAACGTTTTGTAGCTAGCACACTTTGTAAAGTCCCGAGGAGTTATAAAATGGGAAAAGCGTTGTAACAAGCTCATTGCATAACGTCATGGAGTGTTTCCCTCTCAGAAACCCAGAGGTGAAATTCTTCATACGCCTCACCAAAGCAGGAGGCAGCTATTCTGCATATCCAAGTGTTAAACCCTAAGTACCTAAGGTGAGCTTGTTAGTACGAGTGCGACTTGGTATCGAGCATGATCATATGCTTCAAATCACCACAGCACATCAGCGACACATTCGCCTTAATCGGCCACCACGGCACGGTCGGGCGACACATTCGCCTGAATCGGCCACCCCAGCAAAATAGGCAACACTATGCTTCGATCGGCACCTCCAACCCTGTCGACACTGAACTTTGGTTTGACCAGCCGTCGGGGCCCGGTTAATAGGCCGCCCCCGCTCAGTCAACCAACTACTAGTTACCCCGGCCCAGTCGGCACTAGTTTACTTCGAACAGCTACCCCGGCCCAGTCGGCATATCTTTTCTTGATACATACCAAATCTCTTATGATACTCGTTATATATCTTTCGATATAAATTAAAAATATATGAATACCTTTTCTTCACACAATATGCATTTTTGTTAATAATATTAGCACATATATTCCCTCTATAGTGGATCATATTGACAAAAAAAATCAAATTAATTAATTGATATTGCATCAAATTTCAACGAGTAAATTCCATTATTATCTCTAATAACTTCGATGTGCACTACGAATTAAGAATTTTTTTCTTTATAATTACCATAGCTATGAACGTCGCTTTCATTTTTAAATAGTGATATGAAAATACTTCTACAATCATTTAACATTCAATAGCCTTTAAAATCCTATTAAAAAAAGGATTTGTTAACAAAGCCACAACAATATCAATCATATCCCCTTAAATCTCACCAAATATTAAATAAGAACATCAAGCTTTACCCTCAAGCCTCTTTAAAAGCAAATTTCACTTCACTTAGATAAATCTATAATATGCTTGATTATTTGCTGCATTCTACATTTTAAAAATAAATTCTAATATCAGAGTTAACACAAATGGTCGTGAAATAAAAATATAATTGTTGGAATTCAAAAGGGTTACAAATAAAGACCCTTAAAAGATAAGATAGGCCATTACGAGTGCTTGGTTGTAGGTCGAGATAGTGAAATTGGGAATTTGTGTGTGAGGGGAAGGGCTAGTTGTGGTAAGGTGGACGTAGGCAAATGGTTGAACATCAGGTGGGGAAGATGCGATAGAGATGGTGGCTAGCAGGTTGGCTGAAAGGGGAGGGAGTGATAGGAAACCTGGAACGAATAGGAGCAATGACGGCAACAGACAGTTGTGACGGGAGATGCAGCATCAATCTGTAAGGGAGGGGAGAAGTGGCGACAACAGCGACTAAATTGCATTGGGTAGATGGCAGCAAGCAAACAAACGAGCAAGCGCAGCTAAAGAAAATATTGAGGTAATTACCACCTAAGAGCAAGATACAATCAAAGCAAAATCAGTCCTCAAATACAACCATAACAAGGGATAAAGACACCGATGGTTGAAATCTTAAAAGCAAAAGCTTAACCCTAATGACAAAAAAAACACACATATATATAGTTGATAACTAGGAGGGGAAGGCCCCTCCCCCAAGTGGCAACCCTAACCTCAAAATAAGAGTTGGTTGGCCATCCCATCCTTTGGCTAAACCGGTTCACTTGTTCTTCAACCGCATCTACCCCCAAGGGAGCCCCGCGACAGTCTCCCAGGGTTGGGGAGCTTCGACCTTATTTGCCGAAGCTCAACATCCTTTGTAGCACGGAGCCAAATCTGCCAAATTAAAATAGAAGAAATGTTGTAGTCTTATAGTAGGTCAATTTTATAAGTGTTGTCATTTAGCTTCTTGTGGATCCTGAAAGGTCCATCTATTCTGAGCTTGAGTTTTCTGAATGCTTCCACTGGAATCTTCAGCCTAAGAGAAAGGTGGATCCGCTGGGGAGCTAGAGGCTGCCCTCTCCATAACATATNAAAAGGTCCATCTATTCTGAGCTTGAGTTTTCTGAATGCTCCCACTGGAATCTTCAGCCTAAGAGAAAGGTGGATCCGCTGGGGAGCTAGAGGCTGCCCTCTCCATAACATATTGGATGATGCTTGCGGCTCAGACTTATCATTGAAGGTGACAACAAGAATATGATTGAATTTCTTAGAGAATGTATGGAGCAGCGCAGATGGACAACACCCTCTTGACAGNAGCTCAGAGACTTATCATTGAAGGCGACAACAAGAATATGATTGAATTTCTTAGAGAATGTATGGAGCAGCGCAGATGGACAACACCCTCTTGACAGTCCAGACAGTGCTTTTCTTTTGAAATACATACATGTTTTATTTCATATTGTTCCTCGTTCATGTAACAAGGCTGCTAATTTTTGTGCTCGGCAAACCTTGATTGATAGTTTTTTTTCTGGTGAAGAGGCAGATGGCCTCTCTACTCTCTTAAATCAAGATAGGTCCCATGCTTTTGATGCCCAAATGACATAGTTTTGTACACCTTTTGTAGTGATTTTTTTAAATTTTAAAGCAAAATACACGCTCTTCATGGATTCTTCAGTCAGTTCCACACTAAGTCCCCTTCTTGAAAAGTCACTTTTATACTTGGTTTTGATTGTCTGTGCTTGGAACTTGCATTCCGCTTAGTGATCTCATTTTCCACTTCCTCATGTAGCTTCTGAATCTCTTGCATCATCTCTTCAACATTCTCACTAATATCTAAGGTCGGAAAAAGTGGTACCAAGTCAAGTGGAGTGAACGAGTTGCATCCATACACAATCTCAAATGGGTGTGTTCCATGAAATGACTCACAGACCTGTTGTATGAAAAATCGGCTTGGACTAGGATCAAATCCCTTTGCTTAATATTCTTTCCTACAATGCACCTCAAGGTTTCCCAAACTCCTGTTCACCACCTCCGTCTAAGAGTGAGCTGTCAAACTGAATTGAAGCTTAGTGTCCAGCTTCCCACATAGGTCTTCTAGAAGTGACACCGAACTTGACGTCTATGTTGTAAGTGATGGTCTTGGGCAACCCGTGTAGTCGCACTACCTCTCTGAAGCACAAATCAACAATGTGATGCATCCAGCGTTCGTTGGCAGGGTATGAAGTGCACCATCTTTGAGAATCTGTCCACCAGAACCATTCTGAAATCCTTATTTGGTTGTCCTCAGAAGACCCAACACAAAATCCATGCTAGCATCCACACAAGGCCTCTGTTATTGAAAATGAAGTGTATAGACCTGCATTTTGTCCTCTGATTTTGACCATATGACAGATCTAGCACTATCTGACATGACGCTCCACATATCTCGTCAGTTAGGGCAAAAAGAATTGCTCTCACGAGTGCAATGGCCTTATCCCTGAAAAAATGTACTACAAGTCCTCCGTTGTGGCTTTACTGAATAATGAACTCTGTCAGCAAACATCTCAAAATACACAACATATTCTGGAGGAATAAATAATCATCAACCCTGTGATACTACTCGGTAGACTTCTCCTGACAATACTCCAGATATCTCTAAAATTTTCGTATGTCCCATACAACTCTTTCACTACCTCATGCCAAAAACTCGAGTCTGCATAGAAGTGATTAGCGAATGACAGTGCTCGATTATTTATTCAAGTGCTTAAGCACAAAATGGAACAACTCTAAGAACTCCCACCAAGATGCATGTTGTCCCTTCAATTTGTTCTGACAGTTCAAGAAGTTCAAAGCTTCGAAATCCATGAATAAAGTAAACTCGCTCTTCAGTGGGTGATGGCTTCAGTGTTTAAGAGTTCTCACAATCGCATAGAAGTTTTTGTCATACATCGAATATTTTCTCCTATACTGATTGAATTTCTCACTGAAGAATGCAATGGGATGGCCTCCCTGGCTCGGTACCGCTCTGATAGCCATTTTGTAGGTGTCACGCTCCACCTCGAATGGTTGGCCAATGTCTGGTAACCCTAATACTGGTGCATAAGTCACCTTCTTCTTCAGCGTATCGAAGCTGGTCTAAGCTGCATCCATCCACTAGAACTTCGTCCTTTTCAAAAATCTGTCAGAGGGATAGTCATGGCATTGAAGCTCCTAATGAATCCCCCCTATAGAATGATGTTAGTCCCAAAAACTGCCTTAACTCGATAAAAGACTGGAGTGTGGTCCAGCTCACAATGGCCTCAATATTTGTAGGATCCATCTGGATGTTTGCACTAGACACAATATAGCCCAAAAAGCATACATGTGTGGTCAGAAAGTGACGCTTCTTTCAATGGGCGTACAGTCTCTCTGATAAAAAACCTCAAAAACCGTCCTCAGTTGTTGTAAGTGCTTCTCAGATATGTTGTATGCCAGAATATCATGGAAGTACACCACTATCCACTCTTTCAATGAGCTCGGAACACCTGATTCATCAATCTCATAAATATGTCAAGTGTAATAGAAAATCTGAAAGGCATCACTATCCACTCGTATAATTCATCTCAGATCTTGAAAGTGTTCTTCTACTAGTCCCCTGGCCTCATCTAAATCTAATGGTACCCGTTGCGTAGATCAATCTTGGAAAAGACAATGGCTACGTGTAGCTAATCCAAGAGATCGTCCAGACTTGGTATGGGGAGCTTAGATTTGATAGTAATCTTACTGATGGCTTGAATGTCAATGCTTGGACACCATTAAGGCAGAGACAACACACCACTGGTACTCTCTCGGACCAAATCTCTTGGGACGAGATCCTATACATGTCGGTGTTACCACTAGTACTCTGTAGGCCTCAATTTGTAGGCAAGTCGATTCAGAAACACTAATCCAGCTAAAAGATCTATGACGTGCTGACGGTAATCCCTTTGGAAGATTATCAATCAACACGTCTTTAAAGACACATAATAGATGGAGCCCGATTGGGAGAGTACAAGTTTTAGATTCAACTTAGGTTAAAAAACGCAGAGGTACACCAAAAAAGACTTGGGCATATTGTATAAAAAATGATCTTAATGCATTAGAATTAAATAAAAATATAAAACTCAATAGGATGCAATAGAGAAAAAGGATTCATGTAGCATACCCCACTTAGTGGGATAAAGATTTGTTGTTTTTGTTGTTGTTGTTGTTGTAGTACACGAAGCCGTAGTCTTTTCCAGCACATTCATGGTAACCTCCTACTTAGTTCCCTCTAGTAGGACCAAGTCCATTGTCATTGGCGCCTCTCATACAAACTGCATGAAGGTGGCTCTTGGGACTACCTTCTAATATGTGATGTCCACTCTCGCATCCTTGGAGGGCAAAAGAACGATGTGTTTTCCATCATATTTGAATGAATAAATGTTCTTGAACCGGTCATGTTAGGTCTTCCAATCAAACTTTCACAACCTCCCCAACAAAACATGACACACATCCATAGGTACCACATCGCACCACAATTGAATCAATAGTTAATCGCCAATAAAAAGCTCAATCAAACTTAGTTGATCCACGGGTATCTCAGTTTCTTCCCCATCATAATGGATACTACATTACTACAGACATTTCCTTTCACTATGCACTTGATGGAAAAAATAACATGCCTCAAACATGAATAATCTGGCTCAATCTGTAGTATTCTCCCGCAGATCAGCATCTCTCTCTCACCTCTTTGGAGCTAAAGTCTCTTCTTTGAATCCTCCTATGCTTCCTCTTTCGCCACTTCCTCGATGACACCCTACACCATGATTGAAACAACTTGGCCCATGGGACAGCTGGAGGTTATGTGTCCGTAGACGTGTCACTTAAAACAACTCCAGAAAGAAGCCTTATTGGGTGAGCTACCCTTTTAAGGTTTCTTTCCACTTGAGTCTGTCTTGTCACTTCTCTGTCTGGTCGTCCCAACTCCTCCAGGTGTACCTTTGTTGGTAGTTGCAGCTGTAGGTGGTTGTCTAAAGAAGGTTTGTTGCCTGCTTTGTTTCTAATGTTTTTTCCACCATCAAGGCTAAAGTTTGGACATCTTTCAACGACTATTAGGGCTACAGTTGCACAATGTTGATGAAAGCGGGCCTCAAGCCCTCAAGATACCAAGATATGGTATATTACTCTGGCTCGACCAACTCACACTTCATCTGCAACAGGTCAAACTATGTCATGAACTCCTCCAAAGATAGGTTTCTCTATTATAAGTGATAGTCTCAAAAAAATATCTTGGCAGCAGTGAGGCAATGGATATAATCCCTGCCCTCTCCGTTTCTTTGCATCTGCAAATTTTCCCACAAGGAGACGCTCTTTTTCAAATTGATGGCTGCAAGTTTCACCCTCTTATTTTATGTCGCTTGTACTCGAAGACTCTCTCAACTACATGTAGTCATTCGATGACATCATCCAGATTCATACCTCAATCAAACTCTGATTGATCCATTTTGACTCTGAAAATCTGTCCTATAGATATGGTGTCTTATCTATCGATCTCCTCTGATAATGAATTTTGAAGCGTCGGGGCATGTCTTCCTCATCACTGAAGTCCTCTCTACGAAAGTCATTTAGTTCCTTGTCCATTTCTCCCCTTCGAATCTAAATATCTCGGCCGAGGGTGATATCCCCCTGGATCCCGTCATCAATCTCTATAAGTCTCTGCTGAAATCGACATATCTATCATTGTATCCATTGTCGACATGGTTAGGTTTTGAAGGAATGGGAAAGAAAATTTTGGAATGGAGAAGGTTTGAGAATCGTGGATGCAAGGAAATCCCAGGATAAAACTAGAGTTAAGCTAGCTCTGATACCAATTAATGTCAGGGCTAACCCAAATCGCCACAAAATAAAAATATAATTGCTGAAATTCAAAAGGGTTACAAACAAAGGCCCTTGAAAGACATGACACAAAAACACAAACACAGGCGACACACTTAGGGCGATGACAAAGTGGTGGGTTGTGGGTCAAGATGGTGGAATTGGGGAGTTGCAAGTGAGAGAAAGGGTTGTTTGTGGCAAGGTGGAGGTAGTGGGTGGCCTGACAGCAATCGGGGAAAGTGCGGTGGAGATGGTGGCTAGCAGGTTGGTTGAAGGGAGAGGGTGTGATGGCTAACCTAGAAGGAATAGGAGAAGCGGCAGCAATAGGAGGCTGTGACGGAAAGTTCGACGACAAATTTGGACGGGATGGAAGAAGCTACAACAACAACAACCAAGGTGCGCAGGTTAGACCATAGCAAGTAGACAAATGAGCAAGGCAGAGTGAAGAAAATCTGGAGGTAATCACTACCTTGGAGCAGGATACGACCGAAGCACCACCTATCCTCGGATACAACCCGAGAAAGGGAGAAAAATGCCGACGA
>JXCR01069163.1:244391-266494 GCA_002079205.1 Phalaenopsis hybrid cultivar
TATATATATATATTGAAACATGTCAATCCTCTCTGCTAGGATTTCGCCTCATGGTGAACCCTAGCGTCTCGCGTCGCCTTCATTTTCAGTTTGGAAAATACTCGCCTTCGTCTTCGGTTTGGGAAATACTCGCGTCATCTTCGACGTCAGCTTGTACTTGCGTCGTCGACGTGCCTCGCGTTCTTGCGCCGTATGCTTCGTCTAGCTGCATAGCTACCCGATGCGTCGTCTAAGGCTCTGCCTCTGTTCGCTTGCTGCAAAGACACCCGTCGTGCCTCGCATTTTCCGCGTCTTTTGCTTCGTCTGGCAGCATAGCTACCCGGTGTGTCCTCTATAGGCCATGCTTCTGCTCGACAGCTGCGCCAACACCTGCGTTGTCTGCGACGGAGTCGGGCTTTGCGTTGTTTGTTGGCACTGATCGCGGTAATGGCCTCAGGGCTTTCCTATGCCGCCGCCCTCGCCGATGCCAAACACTCTTATGCTACAGTGGTTCACAAATTCAGCTTACATTTCCATCTCGCAAATAGTCTGAAATTCCCACAGATGTACCATGATTCTGTTGCAGGACATGAAGATTGGAATCTCATCAAAAAAATAGACAAAAAGAAGAGCAAACTATAAATATTCTTCTCTGACGCTGAAATTTCAACTCGTGCAAGAAAATACAAATTTACTTTAGTTGGAAAGTTCCAATTAAGTTGCCTTAAGATGAAGACTATCATGAATGTTTTTTAAGATTTCAAACTAGTTGACGCATGGCATGTGGGATATTTCGATAGAAGACATGTTATGATACGGCTGAGTATAAAAGAATACACAAGAATTTTCTTAAAAAAATTTATCACGATCAAGAGCAAACATATGAAATTGCTCAAATGAACCTCTAATTTTGATATCAGTCAAGAATCCTCAATTGCACCTATTTGGTTTTCATTACTTGAACTCAAACTTCAATTTTTTGACCTACCTATTTTATATACAATTGGGACTATCCATGGAAAACATTTACAGCTAGACTTACCCATAGTTCATTTCTCAAGTATTTTGATTGAAAGAGATATTACACTATCAGATGTAGAAGAAGTCTGGCTTGGCTCTGCGCACAATGGTTATTGGAAAAAAAACATTATAGAACAAAAACCTTACTGCTGCAAACACTGCAAGATATTTGGACATCCGCAGGAGAAATGTTTCAGATTGCATCCACAGTTGAGAACCAATAGTCAAAAGCAGGAACATGTTAGTGCACCCCACGTGAATGAACGCGCTCATGACAAACCGGATGACAGTCAACCTGAGGAGGGAATCACCACAAGACAGGAGTTGGTGTCTGCTCCTAGGAACCCTTCTCTTGAATATACTACAACAGATAATGTCCCTATTCAGGAAGCATCAGGTGCAGAGGTGACAATTCACACTTCACATACACTGGAACCAATCATTGCGGCAACGACTGTCTTTCATTCTACTGCGGTTCTAAATAAGACTGAGGATCACACGAGCCAGTCTTCTGACGAAAAATGACAGGTTTACACCTCGGCGGAAGAAGAAGGTCAGAGGCACACTTCAACTTGGAAATTTAACAGACAATACATTAGTTACTCCTTGCAATGGCAGGACACTTCTAAGTTTGTTATCTGGTTTCACTCCTAAAACTAGAGGAAGAGGCAAGACTAAGCTAGCTTGACCCTAACTATTTCAATAAAATCAGCCCTTGAGTTTTACTTATATATATATATATATATATATATNAAAAACAATACTGAGGGACTATTACCTACAAATGATTGTGTTCAGACTCATAATCAGGAGAGTCTCGTAGCTCCACTTCTTGATGAAGTATTCGGTGTAGAGGCAACTCATACTTCATATATACTAGAACCTATTGTGGGCATTATGGTTGGTAATCCTTCTGCTTCAGCTCTACCACCCTATCAGACTGATTCTTGGAAGAGGAATGACAGGTTTATTCCAGGAGGAAGAAGAAGAATGGAGGCCGACTCCAGCTCGGGAACATATTGGATGATACATTGGCTACTACTGGCAATGGCAATCATCTTACCATCTTATTATCTCTCCTACACTATAACTAGAGGCAGAGGCAACACCAAATTGAGTCGCTTTTTAGCCATCTGATACTATATATTTCGGGATTGTTAGACTTTTTATTTAAATATCTAATGTCTTTTTTTTATTTTTCTAGTTTTGGAACCATTTGTGATTTTTGTGTGGACATGGTGTCATGTTTGGGCCCTCCCACACATTGTATCTGTATCTTTCTTTCTATTTAATATATTAGCCTTTTTGGNTAGAAAGGAAATCGGTATTTAGCAGAGGCCCAAATACCTATTACCTATGCGATAATTCTCATGATGAGAGCCCGCACCATGTGCCTAAATATTTGAGAGTCCAGCATCACCGGGAATCGAACTCGTAACCTGAGGAGACTTCCAGTGAACCCCGCCAACCAATAGGCCACGGCTTATATAGAAATATACATAGATACATATATAGATATACATACATACGACTTATCCATGATGTCGGCAGCGGTCGAAAGCTCGAGCTCTGCTAGGGTTTCCAATAGAGTTTTCTTTCGCATTTGATTCTACCTCTCGAAGGAGAGCGGCTCGCAACTCGTTTCATCGACTCTCGCTCCGGTCTGCCTCTGTGTCGGCATTGTTGGTCGTAGATTCTGCCTCGCGTGTGTCGGTGTGCGTCTTTCCCTGTTTCGACGTCGTCTACATCGGCATCCTCTGCGTCGGCGTGCATTTGTTTTCGACGATGCGCTCTTTCTGCGCCCGACAGGTTCTTTCCTTTGTTTCGACGCTTCTTTGTTTGTGTCTGCCCATGCTTCTCTCCGGCCCGACAGCAACTCTGTTTGTCGCTGCAGGTGAAAGTTGCTGTTGAACGCTTTGCTCTAATGACAAATTTCCCCTTTGTTAAGAATAAAAGTAGGAAAGGTGGAAAAGCAGCAATCTTTTTCTCTGACTCAAAAATTTTAACCCTAGCGAAAAAATTCAAGTTTGCTCTTATTGAAAAGTTTCAGTGGGGACACCCACCTATGAATGTTATCAGAAAGAGTGATGATAATCTCAAGATAGTGGGCAAGTGGAAAGTGGCACTCATGGATGAGAGACGTGTCGATTCAACTAACAGTGGTTGAAGCCTACACCCGAATTTTCTCCAAGAAATATCTTAATATAAAAGGCAAATCAATGAAGTTATTCAAGTGGTCTCTTCAGTTCGACACAAATCATGAAACTCCCACTGTACTGGTATGTTTAATTTACCTGATCTCAAGCTGCATTTTTTTCACCATCAGGTTCTCTACTCTATTGAGGTCATCATTGGGGAACCTTTGAAGATATATTTGCCTACTTTCAATCTAACCAAACTCTCGGTGGTCAGAATACTTGTGGAAAGAGATTATTTTACCTGATGTTACTAAAGTCTGGCTGGACACAACCCATAATGGTTATTGACAACAAATCATCATGGAGCACAGACCCCCATATTGTACCCACTGTAAAATGTTTGGTCATGTCCTTGATAAATGCCACAAGTTTCATCTAAAATTGAAATCTAAGATTCAAATGATTAAGGATGGGTCTAACCCCACTGCAGTTCCACCTAGGGAGGATACTACCAAACAGAAGGTGTTTGTTGCACCTAAGGAACCCCCCATGACACTGTTGTTACTATTACAACGAGTGATGTGATGCTGCCACCTTCAAACCCCATAGAAAACAACACTGAGGGACTATTATTTACAAATGATTGTGTTCAGACTCATAATCAGGAGAGTCTCGTAGCTCCACTTCTTCAGGAAGTATTTGGTGTAAATGCAACTCATACTTCATATATACTAGAACCTATTGTGGGCATTATGGTTGGTAATCCTTCTGCTTCAACTCTACCACCCTATCAGACTGATCTTTGGAAGAGGAATGACAGGTTTATTCCAGGAGGAAGAAGAAGAATGGAGGCCGACTACAGCTCGGGAACATATTGGATGATACATTGGTTACTACTGGCAATGGCAATCATCTTACCAGCTTATTATCTCTCCTACCCTTGAACTAGAGGCAGAGGCAACACCAAATTGAGTCGCTCTTTAGCCATCTGATACTATGTATTTCGGGATTGTTAGACTTTTTATTTAAATATCTAATGTATTTTTTTTATTTTTTTTAGTTTTGGAACCATTTGTGATTTTTGTGTGGACAGGGTGTCATGTTTGGGCCCTCCCACACATTGTATCTGTATCTTTCTTTCTATTTAATATATTAGCNCCCACATCAATTTCTTTCTTAAAACTCTCATCTAGTAATTTCTCAAAATAACATCTTACTTTCCCTTTTCCTTAATGTCTATTTCATTAACTACAATCTTAGCATATTCACTTATAATGCATCTAACTTAACCAAAATCTCCATAGCTCATATATGTTGCCTTAGCAATTTTAAATCTGCTAATTCTCCTTCCTCACTATCTAGCATATTACATAACTCATAAAAACCTATAGCTTTTGTTTTGCTCAACATCTTGTATGAGCCATCCAACTTTTTTATAATTACCGCAATTCTGATAGTATCTACTTTTTGCCAGTCTTTAAAAGCATCGCCTTAATAACTAATTATACCTCCTCATCCACCACAGTCTTTTCACTGATGTGCAATCCATTTCTATCCTCCTAAATCTTCTGTATGGAATTAGAGATCTTATGTGACATCCAGATTGGCTCAATTAAACAACTTTAGTATGTTAAGTTTTACCATCTTATCCAAAATAAAAACTATTTCTTTAAACTCAAACACTACTAACAAGGTATTGATTGATCTACATGATGCGGCACATCCACAAGGTAACAGGTATTATATGGTGGAGTCAACATTTCAAGATCATGCCAACACTACATCACACATCATGCACCGAGTTACAAAGTGATGTGGCATATTCTTATGTTGCCACACAGTGATGGCGTGGCCCAGTGGGAGATCAACAAAGCTTTATACTAAGGTTTTGTAGACCGCATCATATTGTCACAACGTGTAACTATAATTAAGGGATGTCACAATCTATTTGATTGTTGACCGCTTTACCATCCATACAGGACTTCTATAGAAAATAGATTTGTTTAATAAGATCCATATATTTCTGAGCCAAAGTGTTGACTTTGTGGGACAAACTCAACAAACCATAAAGAAGTTCAACAAATATTTATTAATGGTGAGTTTCCAACCATAGAACTTTACATGGAAGGGGTAAATGGATACACATTCTGTGGCAACTTATGTTAATTTATCCGATAAATGGCTTTATTCCATGCATATTAAGAAAGAATTAAGGCGTTTGTATTCAAATATGTAACTCAAGAGCCTCAACTAAGAAAACACTACTGGTTCCAACGCAGAAAAAGAAGCTAAGATGGCATGCATCAATGAAGTGATCCTATATTTCATTTTTTTATATTTTGCAGTAATTAGTCCTTTTAACCAACATATGAAGGCCGGAGGTGACAAGTCACTAGGAGTTCTGAAAATATGAATGTATCCATAATGTGAGCTCATGTTTCATACAGAAACTTTAGCATTGCTTCCACACAGCATCAATGAAGCAATTTTCATAATGACGCATCCAACCAACACCAAAAAAAATACATATTGCTAGTTATGCATAATTGTGCCAATAAACGATAATTTAAAAAGCATATAAGAGCTACGTGGTTGTTCTAGGCTCAATATGCATTATAAGAACACTAAAAATCAATGACTAAGGGTATTAACGGAGTGAGCACCCACAACAAGAAGCATAAGTAACCTAACCTAGAATGGGCCAACAAAAACCTAAATTATCCAACAGCATTGAGATAGAAACAAGAAAGGGTATAGAGGGAGAGGATGGAATGAGCACCCACAACAACAAACACGAGTCACCTAACCTAGATTAGGCCAACAAAAACCCCTACAAACAAATTATCCAACAGCATAGAGATAGAAACAAGAAAGGTATAGAGGGAGGAACTTCATGACAGCTTCTGAGGGCAACTATGGGGATGAGGAGATAAGTGGAGTTGATTGCAGTTGTATGATTTTATAGGCAGGCCAAATAGTTAACATTATATACTTTTCATAGAAGGCCCAAACCTTTCATAGAATATATTTATATTCAAGGAAATCAAATTGAATTAATAAGAAATTTACATACATATCACACAATTCTTATATTTTCACATATTTGACACCTAAGATCTGATATTTACACTTATAACACATTGGTGTTATAAACCTATGTGTGAAAAGGTGCATTTCCCTTCAAAAAAGTTAGTACTAGTGGTATTTTTTATGTTAAGTTAAAGATTTAGTGGTATATATGTATATATCAAAGTTTAGGGGTTAGATATGCAAACATATAAGAATATTGTGGTATGTATGTAAATGCCCCAATATTAAAAGAGCATATGTGCATTTAGAAAGCAGCAAGCATTCAAAAGAACAAAAATTACATGATGAGTTCTTTCATGTTTTTTGGGCCATCTTATGTGATTAGGTTTGACAAGATTGACTTAAATATTCTAGTTTTGATTGGGTTGAATGAATTTGAGGAATTTTAACTCAATTGACCAAACTTCGATGTAATGTATCATGTTTGGTCAATATTTCCCATTTAGCAAAGTGTCTTAATTTAATTATAAGGGTGGCTCACAAAACAAGGTTTGGGTATTGCTTCTATCATCAATCTGGTGAAAAAGCTGAGATTTACTTTCGAATGACAGAATATTTTGTGTTATAAAGCTTTAAATGGTGTCAAGGAAGGTGCAATACCACAAAAATAAAATTTCAGTGAAGTTATCAAGAGGATAACTGAAGTTATGAATGGATCATACACAGTCCCAACACTAAAAATCCTAGATCTGACTTTAAGGTTTCGATGTGAAAATTATATGTAACTTCATGATTTGAAGCAACTTAGAAATCTTAGAATGAGTCGTCAAATTTTTTTCTGAAAAAAATTTTAAAACTTTAATAGAAATAATGAAGAGACCATAGATTTTAAAGCGGACAAAGAACCCAACAAAGAAGGCGTAGGTCAAAAAGATAGGTTTAGGTGAAATTTTTATAAAAGATCTGAATAGAAAAGTTAACGTGAAGATAGAGAGATGAAAGGCAAGGATTTTACAGTTTAAAAGAAAAAACAAAAATTTTAAAGAGAAAAAATAAAGTGTAAAGAATCCTATTGCTTTGGTTAGTCATAATTTTAGTTCATTCTTATACCCTTTTTTTTTTTGTTTAAATTCTTACTCATTCATACATCTATCACCTAAGGATTCTTTCATTTCAAATATCCACANTTTACTTGAAACATGATAGTTTTTAAAATAAAACTATTGGACTAATTATAGTACCAAATCACAGTACTCAACAATTAAGAGCATACATATTTTAGTCATTAATTAAAATTTTAAAATGAATTATATCACGTACTAAAACTACAAATGTAAAAACATATAATAATGTAATTATATTGTTTATCTTAGCATTACATTTTCAAGGAACATAATATCTCGTACTCATGTTTTTTTCTTTTCTTTACATCAATGATTCATCTCAGGAGCGTCATCTAAAAATAACCTAAAACAACCCTAACTGAAACATATCTCCTCAACACAAAGAGATATAAAATAAATCTACANTTTTCTCCAAATTACAAACGCCTCTAATAAAGCAAAGACATCCACTCAAAGTCTGTCGTAAGAATAGGATCCTAAATGACGTAACACAAATAATATCAAATCTCCATAATTTTTTAAGACTTTCTGAAAAATATGCAGAAATCCCAAAAAAAATTTCCCAAGTGCTTTCAAATATTAAAGTTACATATATTGTTCACAACAAATGTTTGAAATTAGATCTAGAGTTCTCTATTTTTAGGCTACACCTTGTATGGCTAACCCATAAAACCTTCATATCTTGTTTTCATGCCTTTCTTAATACCCTTTNCCTTCTCCAAATTACAGACCCCTCTAATAAAGCCAAGACACCCACTCAAAGTCTGTCGTAAGAATAGGATCCTAAATGACGTAACTCAAATAATATCAAATCTCCATAATTTTTTAAGACTTTCTGAAAAATATGCAGAAATCCCAAAAAAAATTTTCCGAGTGGTTTCAAATATTAAAGTTACATATATTTTTCACAACAAATGTTTGAAATTAGATCTAGAGTTCTCTATTATTAGGCTACACCTTGTATGGCTAACCCATAAAACCTTCATATCTTGTTTTCATGCCTTTCTTAATACCCTTTAAAGTTTTCTAACCCAAAATATTCATCACTCCAAGGCAAATCCTATGCCTCCGAACTATTTAGGAATAAGATTAAAAAAAAAGGTAAGCTTTGAAGAGGAACTCACATAAGAAAAATTTTTAAAGTTATTTTCATACTATTTAATGGGTAATTGGCCAAATCCTTTAATATGCTATTTAATCTATCATAATGTGTGTTTTCANTTCATACTATTTAATGGGTAATTGGCCAAATCCTTTAATATGTTATTTAATCAATCATAATGTGTGTTTTCATACTATTTTAATAAATATTTTTTCTTTATTAAAAATTTTAAAAAGTTTAGGGCATTTATAGTATCAGTTAGCTCCACATAATTGACCTGACACTTTACCTAAATATACCCCATAAAAATCACTTGAGTGGTAACACAGTCGGTGAGGAAGTGAATTCCACAATGTTTTTGTGATCTTTCATCTCTGGTTTGATTTAAAATATANTCTGACACTTTACCTAAATATACCCCATAAAAATCACTTGAGTGGAAACACAGTCGGTGAGGAAGTGAATTCCACAATGTTTTCGTGATCTTTCATCTCTGGTTTGATTTAAAATATAAGAAACTTGATGCTATCTTTAGCATGAACTAAATACATTTCACTACTTCAACTTATTTGTGTTAAATAAGTCTATTTTTAGTAAATTTATATAAGCTCACATTTATATATTTTTCATATTTCATATCATTTCAAGTCACATAAGCATCTCACGACAACAAACACTTACCCTCACACATATATTTTATTTAGTTACTTGCTTGGACAACTGTATTGCCTTAACTTCATTCACACAGTATGCTACCAAATCAATTAAAAGGAAGCAAATTGAGAGAGAGATTAGTCAAAATAATTAAAGACTTCAATGTTATGGCTACTACATATAATGATAGGCTAGAGCAAGTCCAAAACTATCTTAAGGAGAATAATAATAAAATGCAAATCCTAATTAAAATAATGATGGGTTAGCATAGCCCCACGAACCAAAGACTACAAACACCACCTATAGCAATCACCAACCCATCCCACATACATCCTAAATAGGAATTTTTTTTTAGAGAAAAACTAAAATATTAGAGACAATCAACGGCATAGAAAAATTTTTTGGGGAGAAAATCAAGATAAAAGAAAAGAAAATTTTAGTGACCCAACTAAGTAAAATAAAGTATAAGCACCAAACTTTTTCTCAGATCCATGATCCCAATCAATTAATTGATTAGCTAAACCAAATGAATGATTTTTTCTATTACTATCAAATGAATGGATATAAGAGAATAAACTTGTCACAACCCGGTCTAGGAGTTCAGAATTAACAAAACAAGAACTAACGGTCAGACAGTGAAAATGAAATTAACTATTTATAAACTCAACAGTAAAAAAAATAGCCATAAAATTTGAAAAATAAAACCAATATTAAAATGACACAATTCGTCATATTATTGCTACGTCTACAGTAAACATCATCTACTCTTTCACTCATTATTACTTGAAACATGATAGTTTTTAAAATAAAACTATTGGACTAATTATAGTATCAAATCACAGTACTCAACAATTAAGAGCATACATATTTTAGTCATTAATTAAAATTTTAAAAATGAATTATATCACATACTAAAACTACAAATGTAAAAACATATAATAATGTAATTATATTGTTTATCTTAGCATTACATTTTTAAGGAACATAATATCTCATACTCATATTTTTTTCTTTTCTTTACATCAATGATTCATCTCAGGAGCGCCATCTAAAAATAACCTAAAACAACCCTAACTGAAACATATCTCGTCAACACAAAGAGATATAAAATAAATCCACTATCGTTCAAAGAAAAAAATCATCTACTCACACCCAGCCAATAAATCTCAACAAAGCAATACATGATCTTAAATCTTAGGTGAAAAACAAGCATCTACACGCACAAGCTTTGTTGACATAAGCTATTGTGTATACATTCACAAAATAATATTAATGCATATTTCATTTTTACAATATGACAATCAAGTGCAACAGAGACCAAATCTAAAGGAGTTGTGAACAAGAAACTTGAATTAAAAATTTATTGATTAAATACATAAGACTGAGAAATAGAAAATAGCACCGAACTTTAGATATGCAATTTTCCACCTTAAAATTCAATTTGAAACATTGATATTCACAGAATGTATGATGTTCTTGATAACTTCTACTCTGCTTCTAAATCAACATATAAATCACAATATTAAATTCCAAGAACCATGTAAATTATGAATAATTTAAATTTTTTTAATTTTTTTTACGTATATTCATATTTTTAATAAAAAATTTGGTTAATTTCTTCTGATTTTTTTCTATATATGTATGTATGTATGTGTGTGTGTAATATATACACACATATATTCAATTTTTTTTACGTATATTCATATTTTTAATAAAAAATTTGGTTAATTTCTTCTAATTTTTTTCTATATATGTATGTATGTGTGTATGTGTGTGTGTGTGTATGTGTGTGTATGTGTGTGTGTGAATCTATAATATATATATACACACACACATGTATATATATATATAGAAAAAATGGGAAGTCTGTCATCTTTTTTTACAGAAACTGAAGATATCCAACTTGCTTCCTCATGTTGTTTGAATTTGGTTGGAAAATTTCTATAATCATCCCAAAATGGAGTTTATTCGCAAGGAATTTGAACTTATGTATCTTGTTGGGGAATGAAAAATTGTACTATTAGATGGTAGACAATCTTATTCAAATTAATAATACAGGAGATTACACACGCTTATTTGCTGGAAGGATAATCTGAATTGATAACAGAGCAATGAATATTTTGAAATACTGTGGATTTTGTCCCACAGACGGAACATCCAATCATTCCGATTTGGATTCACCTTCATGGTTTAAAATTTCATTATTTTTCTCAAAAAGTGTTGTATTCTATTGTCTCAGTTTTTGGTAAGTCACTCAAGACGGACACACCTACTTTTAACATTTCCGATCCATCTGAAGCCAGAGTACTTGTTGAAAGTGACATTACTTCTTCCGTTTCTAAGAAAATATAGTTTTATGGATATTGGCAAAATGTAGAGATTAAGAATTTTTCTTTCGTATTGTTCGAACTGTCGTATGTTTGGTCACTTCAGTTTTCAATGTCATCATCTACATCCCCACCTCAGACCAAAAAAATAAAGTGCTCCGCTAGAGGCAGTGCTTCAAATTCCTCCCGATCAGCTCCAAGTTATTGACACTATTGATCATCAAAAGGATACATCTGAAGACGTCACTATTCCCGCAGGCAATATATCAATCATTCAGTCTCCACACATTGTTGCAGCTCACACGTCTTCGAAACCTCCTATCGTGGAGGCAGGGGAGATTCTTCATACTTCGTCTGCCCTAGAATCTATCATTGATATTACAAGTGAAAACACACCTGCTGCTTCACTACCGACTCATCAGGTCCAGAAAGATGTTAATGCTACTCAGACTCAGGAGGATCAAGATGTACAACGTCCTACACCTGTCCGACCACCTTTGGACAAATCCATTGATCAACTAAGTCAATCAACGGATGAGAAATGGCAGTTCAGCACATCCAGGAGGAAGAAGAAAAATGGAGACATGCTAGAGCTCAGAAATCTGATGGATGATACTTTGGTTACTTCGGGTAATGGTACGCACCTTCCCAATTTATTAATTGGCTCCCTTGCGAAAACTAGGGGCAGAGGAAGAACTAAAGTGGGACGTCCCTAGCACTTTTGTACTTGTTGGTGAATTTTTCGTTTTTTTAATCTTTATGTATCCTTGTTTCTTTGGATTTTTGTGTGTTGTACGTACGTACGTACATACATACATACACATATATATATATACATATATATATATATACAAGTTGCTAAGGACGAGCCAGCTTGGTCCTGCCTGTCTCTGGTTCTAGGAACAGCTAGCTAACAAATTACTGAGTGTCGTGTCATTGCCCGAAGTTACTAAAGTAACATCCATTAAATTCCCAAGCTGGGGTGTGCCTCCATTTTTTTTCTTCCTAGATGTGTATACATGTCATTCCTCATCCGAAGACTGACTCATATGATCAGTGTAATCAACAGATTGTCGGGCATGTAGAAGAGGATGAACTCCTAGCTCCTTACTACCAGTAACAACATTCTCATTCTGAAGAGATGAAAAACATATCTCCTCAACACCTGATGTTTCCTGAGAGTGTGGAGCTGCGATACTATCCTAATTATCGGACCGAAGAATATCCTTTGGAGGTAAGGATCCTGCAGTATTGTTTTTAACAGTGATAGAGACTGTAGGATGCCCAAGCGAACCATCTGTCAATACATACGTCGGAGAACAGAAACAGTATTGTCTCCGGTAGTGGGAGAGAGAGGTGGCATTGTGTCAACCAGTGTTTCAATAGTCCGTGGAATGCACTCGGCAGCGGAAGAGGAACAGGCATGAAGTGGGCAGATCTAGTAGCATTTTTACTTAGAGGTTTTAGATTCAGATGCAAATGATAACATTGAGAAAGAGAGTGTCCAAACATACGGCAGTGAGTGCAATAAAGAGGTATCTGTTCAAGTTCTGCTTGCTGCCAAAATTTATGATGTTGTGTGTCAATCCATATATCTCTCAGAAAAGGTAAAGTAATATCTCATTCTATCAAAATTCTAGCTTCAGAAGGCCGAGTCAGATTCAATATAGGCGTATTAATTTTGAGAGGTTTATCGTAAACCATCGCTAAAGCAAAGAGGAGCTCTTGATAGTAAAGGTGGACCTTCAAACCAGGGAAGCGCAGCCAAACAGGAATGGTAGGAAGTTCAGTACGAGGGACAAAATTCACAGTCCATTTTAAAACCTTCATCACTTGGTTGTCAATTTGAATGAGTCTTCTCGCAAACAAATGAGCATAGTCTTCATCATTTGATAATTGGATGAGAATGTGTCGATCATCCAATTTACCAATCTTCCAACCCCTTTCAGCTTCATTTGCTCAAAATCCTTTCAAATTAGTTCAAGTTTAGGGTTTCCATAAAGAAACTTACCTACTAAGAACAGTCGGCAGGGAGCAGCTAGGGTTGAGATCTCGGCCTCTATGAGAAAGATTTCAGATTTGTCGTTTTTACGGGATACTTTTTTGAGAAACCCGGTTCCAACCTCAAGAGCAAAAGTATCGTGGTAACGTTGCGGAAACATATTCAAAAGAGGGGCAGAAGCGGGGATATCACCGACAAGGGCGGCAGCGTAAGAAAGAACCCCTTAGGCCATCACTTTGGCCGGTGTTTCACTGCGTGAGAAAAAGCAAAAGAGGAAAACGAAGCTCTGTCGCTGAGCAGGCAGACCGTCTGCGATCGAAGACAAAGGCACTCAACGCAGACGACCAGAAGCAACGATGGCGTGCGACGACGCAGACCACGACTAAGCTGCTGCAACCCGAGGCGTTGTGGTAGTTGTCCAGAGAAGACGACCAAGGAAGTAGAAGGCTCGGTTAGCAACGATCGAGATTGTATGCGAAGCCGACGAGATAGTAGCCACGAAACCACGAAGACGAAGGAGTGAAAGCCGGAGGTTAATGCTGGGTTTCGCCATCGGGTGAAACCCTAACAGAGCTCGCCACCGTTATCACATATAGATAAGCATTTATTATATATACATATATACATATACATAAACATTATATATATATATATATATNGGGGTCCTCAGGGACAACAGACACCTCCTGTCTGGTAGTATTCTCCCCGGATGGAACTAAAATGTCCAGAGCAGTGGGTTTAGACCCATCCTTATTCAATTGAACCTTAGATTTCAAATTTGGATGAAACTTGTGTCATTTATCAAGGACATGACCAAATATCTTACAGTGGGTACAATATGGAGGTTTGTGCTTCATAATAATTTGTTGCCAATAACCATTATGGGTTGTGCCCAGCTAGAGTTTAGTAACATCAGGTAAAGTAATACCCATTTTCACAAGTATTCTGGCTACCGAGGGTCTGGCTAGGTTGAAAGCAGACAGATCTAGTTTCAAAGGATCCCAAAGGATGACCCCAATATAGTAGAAAACCTGATGGTGAAAAAAATGCAGCTTAAGACCAGGTAAACTAAACCATACCGGTACAATGAGAGTTTCATGATTTGGGTCGAAATCAAGAGACCACTCGAGTAACTTCATTGATTTGCCTGCGATATTAAAATATTTATTGGAAAAAAATTTGGTGTACTCTTCAGCCACTGCTAGTTGGATCAACAAATGTCTCTCATTCATGAGACTCACTTTTCACTTACCTATTAGCTTAAGATCATCAACACTCTTTCTGATAACTTCCATAGGATGGTGTCTCCATTGAAATTTTTCAATGAGAGCAAACTTGAATTTTTCCGTCATTGTAGAAATTTTTGATTCAGAGAAAAAAATTATTGTTTTTCCACCTTTCCTACTTCCTTAACGAAAGGACAATCATCTATACCCTCGCAACATTTCTCATAACTTGAGGGAAATACCACAGCGGACTCCACCTGAGGGTTACCCACCACATGGGCAAATGAGACTTTGTCCGGCTCAACCAAAGAAGAAAGAAGCGCTATCAAAGCAAGGAGAGCTGTCGGAGTTAAGCTGCAGCGAGGTTCCTGACAGAAAGAGTCGGGCAGGATGCCAGAAGAAAGCTTCAGTCGGGCAGGATGCGAGCAGACATGCGCGTCCTTCTGCAAGATGACGTGCGAACCGAAAACGTTTGTCGGGTAGGAAGGCGAATGCGAGCAGAGAGGCGTGTGTTGGTTAGGAGATGACGTGCAAACAGGAAGACGTCGTCGTCTTCGGGCGCCTGCAAGACGAAAACGTCTGTCGGGCAGGAAGGCGAATGCGAGCAGAGAGGCGCGTCGTCGGTTAGGAGACGACGTGCGAACAAGAAGACGTCGTCGTCGTCTTCGGGTAAGGCGAACATAACGACATCGTCGGGCTGGAGAGACGACTTGCGAGTTTAGATGGAGAAAAGAGTATATATATATATATATATATATATATATATATATATATATATATATATATATCTATGTGTGTGTGTGTGTATTATATATGATGGCGTCGTCGGTAGCCGCAGCGGGCTCCGCTAGGGTTTCGCACGATGGTGATTCCTGGCGGTGATTCCTAGATTTCTCACTCTCTGTCGTCTCCCGAGGCGACACTTTCACGGTCTCGTAGACGCCCTCCTGTTGAAGACGCTTGTCTTTGTACTCGACGATGTCTCACCTGCTCTTGACGACGCTCGCTGCTCTCTTACTCGACAACCCTACAGTCGACAGCTCGCGTCTTCTCTCAACCGCAATCGAAGGCTCTCGACGCTCGCGTCTCTCACCCGCAGTCGACGACTCGCAGTTGTACTGCCTCCAAAGTTTGCCCGTCTATTTCCAGCGGCTCGTCTAGCTGCTCTGGAGATGGCATCGATGTTCCGTTCCTATGCCACTGCACTTGCCGAAAACTTTCCTATTCTTACTCGTGCTGCTCCTTCAGATTTAGATACTGGTTTTCGTATAGGAAAATCCTGCAATGTCCCACAATCATTTCATGAGGCTCTTAAAGGTAGTGGCTATCACACCTTCATTAAAAAACTGGAAAAAAAATGAGAAATCGGCTCTTATTCTCACAGAAGTTGAAACCAGTACGCTTGCATCCTCGTGACGTTTTGCTCTAGTGGGAAAAATTCTTTATGGTGACCCAAAACTTGAGATCATTCGAAAGGAATTTGATTTTATGAAGTTGTTGGACAGTTAAAATATTGGTTTGATTGACGGTCGACACATACTGATTTAGTTGTCTCAAGATGTCGATTACTCTGACATTTTTACCCGTAAATTTATCAAGATCGACAACCGTTATATGAAAATTCTGAAGTGGACTACTAGTTTTGATCCAAAAACGGAGTCCCTTATCATTTCGGTTTGGATAAAGTTTTTTAGGTTAAAATTACATCTGTTCAACTTGGAAACTTTCTACTCCTTAGCAACTGCTTACGGTAAGCCTCTCAAGGTTGATAGTTCTACTCTTGCTGTCAACGCCTTCAGTGGTTTGTGTGTTAGTTGAGAGGGACATCACTCAACCAGCTCCGGATGAGATATGGATTGGAATCACTTGCATTGGATATTGGCAAAATGTTGAAATAGAACCACACCCACCTTATTGCATTCACTGCAATATGTTTGGTCACAGCTCTACTATTTGTTATCGTTTGCATTCTCATCTAAGGTCGGACATCGTTAAAGATCAACCACGTATCATCCTTGTTGAGAAGATGCAACCCGATCATCTTTCCAACACCTCAGTTCCTGACGAAAAACACCATACTACAGCTATAGATCCAGTTGTGCTTATACCACTCACTATTATTGAAGAAGACTGACTTACATGTCAGGACACACGAGAGTGCTCCTTTGATCCAATAACGGATCAGCTGGTACAATATGTAGTTGCTTCTAATGTTCAATAACTTGCACATCTCCAACACACTTTAGACCAAGATCAGGTGAGTCAATCTTCGGATAAGGAATGACAAGTCTACTCCAGGAGGAAGAAGAAAAATGGAGCGACTCCAGCTCGGGAACATATTAGATGATACATTGGTTACAACTGTCAATATCAATCATCTTACCAACTTATTAGCTTGCTTCCTCCCTAGAACTAGATGCAGAGAATATATCAAATCGGATCGCTCTCTAACCTGATATTTTGTATTTCAGCACTTTTAAACTTTTTCTTCAAGTCTCTAATGTACTTTTCTATATTTTCTAGTTTTGGAATCATTTGTGATTTTTGTGTGATCAAGGTGTCATGTTTGGGTCTTCCCACACACTGTATCTTATTTTCTAGTTAATATATTTGCCTTTTTAGGTGTAATATATATATATATATATATATATATATTCTTTTTTTTGTGGAAGGTCCAAAACATGGCACTCAGCCCTCACAAAACCATCAAATCAAGTGGTTCTAAATAAAAGTAGAAAATACAACAAAATACATAAGAGATCTAAATAAAAAACAAAAAAATGTCAAAATTAGAGTATCAGGTAGCTGGAGAGCGACCCGATTTTGTCTTGCCTCTATCTCTACTTTTAGGAAAAGAATCAGTTAATAAATTGGTCAGATGAGTGTCATTGTCAGTAGTAACCAATATATTATCCAATAGATTCCCTAGCTCGATGCGTCCTCTATTCTTTTTCTTCCTCCTCGTATAGACCTGTCATTCCTCATCCTAAGATTGGCTCGCCTGATCAGCAGAATGGTCTGAAGTGTGCAGGATATGTGTAGGTTGTTAAGCATTAAAATCAACTACTTGTTGTACCAGCTAGTCTTCTATCAGGTCGAAGCAGCACATTCGTGAGCCTTGAAGTGTAAGTGGATCTTCTTCTTCAATAACAGTAAGTGGTATCAACACATTTGGATCTGTACTTGTAGTAAGGTGTTCTTCATCTAGAATAGCGATGTTGGAAAGAGGATTGGATTGGACCTTCTCAGCAAAGATGGTAGGTGGCTGATCTTTAGTGACATTCAGTCTTTAGATGAGGAAGAAAGCGATAGCAAATAGTAGAATTGGGGTCAAACATACTACAATGAGAGTAATAAAAAGGATGTGATTCTAACTCAACCTTTTGGCAATACCCGTTATGATAGTATCAATTCATATCTCATTCGGAGCTGGTTGAAAGATATCTCTCTCAACTAACACAGAAGCCACATAGGGTCTGGAGACAACAAGTGTAGGATTATCCACCTTGAGAGGCTTACCGTAAGCAGTTGTTAAAGAGTAGAGGATTTCCATGTTGAACAGATGTAATTTTAATCCTGAAAACTTTATCCAAACTGGAATGTAAGGAGAATCCGCTTTTGGATCAAAATCGACAGTCCACTTCAGAATTTTCATAAAACGATTGTCGCTCTTGAAAATTTTTTGAGAGAAAATGCGAGTGTAATCGCCATCGCGAGATAACTGAATAAGTATATGTCGATCATCTAGCAGACCAATGTTCTAACAGCCCAATAGTTTCATAGCATCAATTTTTTTCCTAACGATCTCCAGTTTTAGAAGACCATAAAGGAATTTTTATATATATATATATATATATATATATATATATATATATATATATATATATANATACATTTTTCAGTTGGTTTTAAAATAAGAAAATATATTTTTTCTTGGTATTTAACTATCAGTATAGTATCAATATTAAATAAATATTAAGCACAATACACAAACAAGGGACAAAATTTTCATAGCATTAGCTCATTTTATGATTATTTCTTATATTTGATGCTCCTTAGTAAAATGAGATGTAGCATAGATCTAATCTGAAATAGTAATACTTTCATTATATTTAATGTTCATTATGTTCAAATGTATCTATATGAGATATATTAATGAAACTTAATATATGAAGTGGTAACTTAACACTGAACTAATTACAGCAATTGCCTTTTAATTGGGTGGTGTTGCCTTAGTTTTTAAATGGCAAGATTGAAGAATTATATTGCACCTTTCAAACCTTTCACGAGGCCCTTTCATGATGTGTGAGTAATTTAAAAATATACTAGTTAGTTTTTTTCTTAAGAAAAGATCCTTGTAAGTTAATTTCAAACTAAAATATCCCCATTTTTGACCACGTCCTACTTAAAAATTTTGCCTAAATTGACATAGATTCTAAAATATTCAAACCATATTTTAGTAAGGATCAAAACATGTTCAAATTTTAATTAATAAGGATTAAAAGCATAGTTAAGCAAGGTTTGATCCATGTTAAAAACATGCTCAAATCCTATTCAAACATGATTAGAATAAGGGTTGGAACCATTTTGAAACACGACTCAAATAAAACTTGAGTATGCATTAATATGATTTGAGTGAAGTTCAAACATTATACAAATATGGTTTAAATAAGATTTTTATTTGGTTTAAACAAAGTTTTCCTTTTTAGATATAATAGAGTGCATTCATAGCCTTATAGAACATACTACTAGATTGATACAACAAAATTAGTGCAATCATACAAGCTATATTAGGAGAATATGAATGATATAGCACAATAATAATAACATAATATTTGTTCAAATCAATAGATATAACACAAAATATATATTACATAGAGTGCAATTCCATAGATGAAACAAAAAATCCAATACACAGATGGTATAAATTAAGAACTGTTCAAAAAGTAAATAAATTTTTAAGGAAATAATAATTGCATAATAATAAAAAAAATTCTTTAATTATTTGTCAAAGAACATGCTCTAAGTTGTAGTTGATTATGCTTCAATCGTCACTTTTGCCTTTTGCTTAAAATAATAGTGCTCAAATTTTTTAACTCAAACTATGATAAACTTTGTAGTAATATGAACTTAGGATGAACAAATATCTACAATAATTTAATTTATAAAAATGATCCATCAAATGTAAAAAAATAATAATCCACATTTACATTTCAATCCAAAAATAATATTATGAAATCCTTGCCAGTACACATCTTTTTTTTTCTTTTCTAGCTCAACATTCTCAGTATTCTCTATCTAAGAAACTGAGTTGATTTTCTCCTTTACCATGAATTATCATAATATCTCTGGTACCATAATACTATCGCATATCTAATTACGGTGTCTGTGTTAAGCACTCATCTTCATATTAATGTCCTCATGAAGTACCATGCAAGCATATCTTTCATTAGTTCTCTCAATGTTGTTTCATATGACCTCATGTCCCATATGTATCTAAGAAATACTTTTTTTTATCTCTAAACAATTCAATTATAATTGCCATGTTGAGGAGGACATCATCTACTATAAAATATATCTCATGCTTTCGGAACTCATGCTTGCGGACAACATTCCATTCAACATACTTTAGGAATGATGTCTCTAGGACAAAATTCTTGAAGTTAATATCTCGACCTAAGTTAACATCTAATAGTCTACTCTTTTTATTTGTCTAATTAAATTCCTCCTCAAGTTGGTGGTCTCAAAATCCTAGCTTAATGATTTATCAAATTTAGCTAAATGAAATCTTATAATCTTATATACAATCTTGAGCATGGTACAATATCTCTCACTCTTATTATCTCTAGATATTTTTAAAGAAGTTGATGAATTAGGGCCCGAAAGATCTATGGTTCCAGATAGTTGAAGAAATAATTAAATAAGGGTCTTTCAACATTGAAAATGATATTGTTAGGCTTATATTAAGTCATAATTTTTTTCTTTTACACCTCTAGCTCCATATATGACCTGATTATTTTTATATATCTTAGTAGGTTTGTTTACTTAAATAAGAGTCTTTCAGCAAAAAGATATGTATACTAGAGCTGTTACTTGTGTTCGAACTGAAGGAGGATTGACCAAATATTTGCCTATTTCTATTGGATTACATCAGGGGATCGACTTTAAGCCCATATCTTTTTGCTTTAGTTATGGATGGTCTTACTGGACCTTTACAGGAGGATGTACCTTGCTGTATGCTTTTTGCTGATGATATCCTTCTCGTGGATGAGACGAGAGAAAAAACATAGCAAAAACTTGAATTATGGAGGTCTACATTGGAGTTTGAAGGCCTTCAGTTGTGTAGAACTGAAATTGAATACATGTAATGTAATTTTAGTAGTAGTAGCTCTAGTGATAGAAGTGTAACTTTGGGTGATCAAGTTATTAAAAGGTGTGAAAGATTTAGATATCACGGGTCTGTTGTTCAAAGCGATGGTGATATAGATGGGGATGTTAATAGTAGAATTCAAGTTGGTTGGTTGAAGTGGAGGAATGCTTCGGGCCTTCTGTGTGATAGAGAAGTACTGCTTAGACTGAATGAAAAATTTTATATGACGATGGTGAGACCTGCAATGCTCTATGGCGTTGAGTGTTGGCCTTTAAAAGAGAAGCATAATACTAAGTTAAGTGTTGTCGAGATGAGACTGATTAGGTGGATGAGTGGCTTTACACTTAGAGATAAAATGCGAAATGAATGTATCTGTGATATTAGAGAAAGTCGTCTTAGATGGTTTGGTTACATTAAGCGTCAACCATCTAATGATCCGATTAGAAGAGTAGATGTTTTAGATTCTACTTATGTAAAGAAAGGAAAAGGTATACCTAGAAAGACTTGGGCTTATTGTATAAAAAATGATCTTAATTTATAAGAACTAAATGAAAATATGACGCAATGGAGAAAAATGATTCATGTAGTCGACCCCACGTAGTGGGATTAAGGCTTTGTTATTGTTGTTGTTGAATAGGTATGATTATAATGCACATTTTCATACATAATAATAAAATTCAAAGAAGTTAATTCTGAAAGGATAGTTGGAGCAAAATAATACAAATTGAATCAAATTTGAATTATATTCGAATAATGATCTAATATTGTTAGAAATCTATTTAAACTTCACTCTAACCTTGTTTGAACCTTATTACACCTATCATTAAACTTTGCTAAATCATATTTAAATTATATTTGAATCATAATCAAACATTATTTGAAATTTATTAAAATCGGTATCAAACATTGTTAAAGCATGTCTACATAATCAATATTTGAACCATATTCTAACATTATTCAAAACATATACCAATTTTGTTCAAAACATGTTAAATTACAATGAAATCTTATTTGAATCTTGATCAAATAATTTTCAAACTTTCTTTAAATATTGTTTAAACTTTTCTCAAGCATTGTTCAAAGTTTGTTAAATTTTTTTTGGAGTTTGTTCAAACTTTATTCAAACTATCT
>JXCR01069186.1:0-10102 GCA_002079205.1 Phalaenopsis hybrid cultivar
CTATCATGAAAACAGGGGTGGAGGATATCACATCTGAGGAAAATGATGATGTAGACAGTGGACGATGTAGCTAGTGTTCCTATCTTCGATTGAGAGATTTGTTTAGTATTGTGGAGCCCGGTCCACTTTGCTCCTATAGACAGTTTTGGTTATATAGCAATTTTTTGAATCTTTATTTGATTTTTTATTTCTTTCCTCGATAAAGCCCTGCCAGGAACTTTCCAGTTTAAGAACCTGCCTTTTGTTGGTGCCTTTCCTCAATAGGAGCCCACCCAATAGATTCCACCCTCTATCAAATGCATGCCTATTAAAGATCGCTTGCTAGAGTTAGAAGGATCAATCAGAGGTTTCGAGTGACAACAAACTGAGGAAGAGAGCAGATGGGTCGCAGACTGAAGAACAAAATGTAGGTGACAAACAATGGCGAAGCGGAAGCATCAGTGGGTGGTGAGAAGAATTGCAGCTGAGAAGGTCTTGCGTGCTCACGACCAGGAAGGAGTTAAGAGGTAGGAAGCTTCCAAGTGGTGAATCAGAGGTGTAGCAAACATCTTTGAATCCAAGAAAGATCAGAGTTAGAAAATGAATCGAATTCTTGTATCCTGTCAATAAACTATGTAGTACATAAAACCAAAAAAATCCTCTGCAAATTTCGTCAGTTGAACCATGTAAATATCTGTGTGCCTGCTTGTCTGTGATATTTTCTTATTCAAAATTTTTGGTTTATTGTTGTTGTTTTCCACAACATCCAATGGACTTTAGAAACTTGGACTTGGTGGGGAAATGGTTATTGATTTGATTTGAATATGGGGAAAGTTTTTCGATAGTTTTATTAATTTTATCATATGTTTGGATTATGAAGCCAAAATAGTGAAAATTCCTATATCATGAAGCCAAAAAAAGTAAAATATCCTTGAACCTTATCTTTGTTGACAACATATAAATTTGCTTTGAACAATGCATGTTTACAATTTGGAAAGCCTGCATACTTGAAACCACTTAGAGGTTTCCATATAGTATTTTAATGGATTCAAGTTATTTTGAATTGTCAAACGTGGGTCAAATTGAGACTTTATATCTTATACTAACACAAATATATGGTGTGGTTCTCTTACTAGACAATATCATGTATGATTTTATTTTCATGTAGGAAAATCTCATTTTAATGTACAACATATATTTCTTTGGGCACTAACTTGTGGCGATATCACACTCACTATAAAACATAATGCATTTTTATCTCATCTAAAACGTGGATCCAATTTGTATGAAAAGCATAATCTAGAACAATTTTAGCAAGTAGAGCAAATCTTTCTTTCTTCTTTAAGGAAATGACCGAAATCAACTTAGGGAGATATAGAGAAAGATTAGGTTTGAGTATAATTGATATTTATAGTATAAAAAACGAGCTTCAAAATTAAAAGCCCTCACCAAAAGAAAAATTAACCACTAATGAAGATCCAAAGAAGGATTATTTAAATTTTTAATTCTTTGTATTTCACAATAAATTTAAAATAAGTAAAAGTTTTTTGGATATTTAAATTATAAATCTCCACCTATATTTTGGTTCTTTTAACATTGGAGGCACCAGCTTGTCTAGTTATCATCTCACAGTTATCTTCCCAACCCTGCATACAAACTTGTGGTTACTAGTGAAAATAGGTATGTCAAAAGAACATGGTTATCTCAACTTGAAACATCTCACCACCTCCGGAACCTACACTGAGCCACATGGGGAAGGGTGAATCTCTCATATCCACAAATGGAGGATAACACATTGACAAACATGACAGGAAATAATCAGGTTGAATCCAGAATAACATCCCCATTCTTCAAAGCTTGTTGGGTCAAAAGGGTAGAGTATGAATCACCATATCAAAAATGATTGGTGGCCTATCAACAACCAAAGACACTGAGAAAATATCAATGAAGCATCAAAAAGAAGATTGGGCTTAAGAATTTTTGCCAACAAAGAGGTAGAAAATTCCTAATCGAGTAGAGATAATTAGGTCAAGTCTCCATGGTTATGTCATCCTAAGTTATGAAGGTAGTTGACCCAACAAGACAAGAGACTTCAAGTCAGCGATCCGTGAATTGTGTCATCCAGGAAACCTCTATAGCCCTAAAGTCAAAAAGAAAAAAAACTTCAAAGCCCTATGACCCTTTATAGGTAAAATCCGAAGAGGTGGGACATGCACCTACCGAGAAAGCCATGATGATGCCTCAAAGAAAGCAAACGAAAGGCCTGACAATAAAGTTAAAGATACTTTGAGAAAGGACATACACCTCATCTGGGTTGGAGAGCCTCTAACAACCCATCATACTACATGGCCGATATAAAAAATAACACCTCACATGCATAAGACTCTAACTACTCATTGATTAAAAAAAATAACTTTTTTTTTTTGCAATTACTATTCTTACTCTTTCTCTCCTCTCATCCTTCTGTAACACCTAATTTGCTTACAGACTGAGAGTATTCTAGAAAACTCAACTTTCCCTCCTTTTTATCCAAAGCATTCAAGGTACATTCTCCTGCACTACCTTCTTCAAAAAACCCTTTCTTTAACTAGAAAATTTTCATATATTTCAAAACCATCAAAGTTCTATCTCCACCCTCTCATATATATTTTGTTGTGTATAATAAGATCTTTTTCATAAATGCTAAATAAAAGATGTTGCAAAGGGCTAAACTTAGACACTCATAGGATATGCTACTAAAAAAGACGCTTCTATAATGTCCTCCACCAGTTTGTTTGCTATACATAGAAACATAAGGTAACTTTAAGATTCTTTCCTTATGGAAGGTTTATTCTATTTTTAGTTTCTATATTTTGGAAGATTATGAAAATGTATAATTGGAGGTCCCTTGTTTTTTTTTGTAGCCTTTTAATTTCAAAAAAAGAAACCATAATTTTATGCTCACAAAAGTTGATCTGAATGAGATTCTAATCTTCATTAAATTTCTAATTTTTTCCATTTAGAACGAATTTCAAAAATCTTTAATTTTCCAAAAAAAAAAAAAAAAAAACATTGGATGTCAATGTTCTAACAACAAACAAGTCTAGGAATTTTTTTTTTGAGTAAGCATTCAAATATCTATTGAATCGCCTTTCTGGAATTTAATCATAATAGATTCTGAATTATTTGTCTTTAAACAACAACTTGTTTTTGGTAATAAACCTAAATTTTATTCTCTTTCATACTTTCTCCCATGTTGATCTCACTCACCCAAAATATTCACATATTGAGCCTCCTTAACCTTCTAGGAAATAGTAAAAATTATAATATTCTAAAAAATGGCATTTGTAGATTCATTGCTTCAAACCTATATTATCATCAATTTAGCAAAAAACTAATCTAAATCTACTACTAGCTATACACTGAGCTCAAGCTCTCTTTGATGCACTTCTAAGTTTCACAGGCGTCACTCTCCAAACTCTGCTAATTAATTCAATCATTTTCTAAAATAGGTTAAGGTATGAAATTTTGCTTCTTTTATGGTACATGCTATGGAGGACATTTTTTAATTATCACACATACCCTCACCACTCTAAAATGCCCCCTAATGAGATGAATGGAAGCTCACAACACTCCATATTTTTTCTCCACTAAGAATCTCACCTGTCTCTGCTTTTAATAACATAAGTAAGAAAATATATTAATCACAATTTTTCAAATCTGTATGACCCTATACTTTTTTTTCTTCCAATCTATTACCTATTACCTTAGCTTATCTCATTTTACTTATACTTGCTTTATATTTTCTACTTCAGTAGATTGAAACAAAAATGACATTATTGGAAATCTAAGAATTTTATATTATAAGAATCACAATAAAAATTTTAAATTTACAATCATTGGATTTTAGAATACAATTTTGGATCACTTCCTAATGAAAATATTTGCTTTGTTTCACTATATGGGTGATAATTTTAGTTATTCCTTCGGAAAAATAATTTGGATTAATTTAAATTATAATAAAGTGGATTATGTCATCCAATTTAATCACCCAATGGTTTTACAGGGCCTCCTAAACATTAATCTCTCTGGTAATATTTTAGCCACATTTATTTAAGCTAATTATCTAACGATAAAAGGATAGCTTTTCTAAAACTACATAGTTCTCTAACAAATGACATCTTAAACATGTAGATCGTCATGGGTGATTTCAAAAATATTTTTTATTCTTTGGAATTTCAAGAATTCTATTTCAAAAAAAAAAAAAACATTACTAGATGCTCTGATAATGAGGTATCGTTTTATTTTTATAAACAATATGGTGATTTCCCTATTTGTTCACTTATGGATAAGGTTTTATGTAACTTATTTGTCTCTAATGTTTCCTTTTCATTTATTACAACATATGCTTTCATCTGTCTTCGTATCATTCACCAATTAAAGTGACATTGGAAAATTCATCTCATGCCAGGTGCAAATTCTTATCTCAAATTACCTAAGGGAGAACAACAGGTATTAAATACAACATTTATCATGCCCAAAACATTAATAATAAATTTATCCTATTTTAAATTTTTCAAATAATTAAATAATGTTAAGAGGCCTTTGAAATAAAAAGTTTTTAGATTCCTTTTTGTTTCTACAATTGTTTACAAGTTATGATTAGGGAAAAATTAATCTATGCATCTCAGAAAATAATTTGCTAAACAATGTGATTCATATTAAAGCTCTTAAGTTGAAAGAAGAAAACTTTAGTGCATAGATATTGGAGTTTACAAGGTTAGAGCAGAGGTCCAAATGCCTATGGTTAATATTATTTAAATTATAATATTATTTTAAAAAAAAAAAAAGAAAGAAAGATAATCTTATTCTAAAATTTAACTCTTCAAATGGAGTTCTAAATAACTTGCATAAGATTAGTAAGGAGATCATTACATATTTATCTACACTTCAAAACATGCCCATGATCTTTAATGCTACCTTTCTAAAAGAAGATATCCTTATTTAAGGTATGTTAGTTGCTGACAATCAAACTAACCTCATCGTACCCTTTCAAACCATTGGAATCAAAACTACTTTATTTTATATAAACTCCCTAATAGTATGGTTTCTCAATAAAAAAATTAAACATTATTGGAGTATTATATATGGAGATCATATCAAATTCATAGATCATTTAGATGCCATTNTCATAAATTCCCTAATAATATGGTTTCTCAATAAAAAAAATTAAACATTATTGGAGTATTATATATGGAGATCATATCAAATTCATAGATCATTTAGATGCCATTGCTACCCTTTTAAACAAAGTGAAAAAATCTTCCACCGCACCTAACCAAAAAAATTAAAACCAATTGATTTTTTTTATAATCATCATCGCTGCACTAATAAACAATTTTTAGATTGGCAACATCTTTATCAACACTGGCATCTTGGTGAACATCTTGTTTCAATTAGTGTTTAATAATATGGGTCTTAGAATTGACCAGCTTAATACAAATGCAAATTCACTCTATGGTTTATCTGGAACAAGGAAGGAAACATTGAGGATCATAGCTCTTTTGGTCATNATAATCATCATCGCTGCACTAATAAAAATTTTTTAGATTGGCAACATCTTTATCAGCACTGACATCTTGGTGAACATCTTGTTTAAATTAGTGTTTAATAATATGGGTCTTAGAATTGACCAGCTTAATATAAATGCAAATTCACTCTATGGTTTATCTGGAACAAGGAAGGAAACATTGAGGATCATAGCTCTTTTGGTCATCTGCAGGGAAAATGATAAATAATTAATGAACACTGATGACTTCCTTGTGGTTGAGTCTCCACTCACTTATAAGAAAATCTTTGGTCACCCCCTGGTCAACTTTTTTTAAGGATGTAATTTCAAATTATCATGTGATTGTGAAGTTGTGGGCAAAGAGAAAGTAATCACTCCCTAAGGCAATCTAGAGCAGTTTAGCACGAGTTATTTCCTGACAGTTTAAAGTGTCATACAAAAGTCATTTGAGCTTAAAAACATGTATGAAAAGGGTCTCAATACAAGCAAGATTACTCATCAAATTTTATGACCAAGGGCATACCCAATAATTTCTTTTGTAAAAATTGAAGCTTTTAACGTATGGTGAAAATAAATGTTGATTAATACCCTCTAGGACCACCGAGACATTTTTATCTATTATGTCAACGAGATTTTGGCGATATTGATTGATGTCACATGCCACCGCTTGTTAATCTGGGGGCTCAATCGATCAAGCAAAAGATGAGATGCTCGATCGTCACTTTAGATGAGCCTCTTCAAGAGAAGGTTTATAAGCTATCAAATGATAGCTACATACAAGAGTCTAGTATCCATAGTGGGTTTACTATGTAGCCATAGTACAAAGGACAAACTGTAGTTGGAGGATGTGTATGGACTTCACCAATTAGGGTACCGCCTTCCAGAAGGGTAGCTATCCCTTACCTCAAATCGTTGTGCTAGTGGATGTGCTCTTTGGCTACAACCAGATAAATGAAAGATGAAGAGAAAATTGTTTTCAGCACTATCAAGGGTTGATATCATTATAATGTAATGTTAATCAGGATAGAAAAAGCTAGAGCAACATACTAGCAAACGATAGATGTAAGATTTTCAAAGAAAAAAGAGAAAATTCTATTGAGGTGTATGTGGATGAAATGTTAGTAAATGTTAAAATGCTCGAGCATCATACAAAGGATCTAAAAACCTTTAAAATACTTAAGAAACTTTAACTTGAGGCTCAACGTACTTAGGTGTACCTTTCGGGCATCCACGTGAAAATTTTTTGAGCTACATCATAACCTCAGAGAGGATAAAAGCCAATTCAAATAACTTGCAAGCACTAATTGACATTTCATCCCATCAAAACCGAAAGAATTACAAAATCTCAGTAGCCAAATCACAGGCCTAGGTCTACTCTTCTCAAATTTGAGCAAGAAGTGTTGTTATGTTTTCAAAACTTCTAGATGATATCAAAACTTTTTTTGGTCAAATGGATGCAAATAAGCATTAAAAATGTTCTTAGCTCTTCCACCGCTGATCTAAAGCCTAAAGTCTAATAAAAAATCAATTATAAACTTGGAGGTTACATGTGAATCCATGAACTCACTTTTAATTGGAGAGTAGCTTGGTAAGTAGTTTGAAATTTATTATGTTAATTGGATCCTCTATGGTGCCAAACTTAGGAACATGATTATATAAAATCTAACATTTTCTCTTTTTATTTCTACTTGAAGGCTTAATGAATATTTTTAAATGCATCCAGTTAGGATCATCACCTACCATCTACTCAAATCTATCCTCACTCAGCTGGAGCACTCTAATCGGCTCCTCAAATGGGTGAGATAACTCAGTGAGTTTGATATCTCTTACATGCCCTGAACCATAATCAAAGCTTAGCCATAGATGATTCCTTGGCCCATTTTTATGAACCAAGTGATAAAAGTGAAGTAGTAGTGATTTATAGCCATACTTAGATCCTCCACTTTGACGAAACATTTGGTCAAATTAGGCTGGGGCTCAGTCTCACTCTGACAAGTACGACTAGGGAACTATTAACCTCATTTTTGGTCAATCATATTCTCTTGCCTAAAGATTAACTAGACTTCGCTTGATCTTGGTCTTTAGCGAACCATAAGTTAAGAAAACTGAATTTTTAACTTGATGGAAAGCAAATAAATTCAAAACAATCTTTAAACCACAAATAATTTTAATTAAACTCAAAGATAACCCTAAAATTAACTTTAATTACTAAAATTCTAGAATTATTGTTGTCTCTCCCAAGATGTCCATAGGACTCAAGCATTCATTTTAAAAGTTACATGAGGCCTATTATCACTTATATATACTATGTAAATAAGTTTGATGACCATGTGAAACAATTTTTATGTAAACTTTTCAAGTCATTTTCATGCATGACGATTATCATTGTAAACCCTAAAATTATTATTTTTCTCCATAGGTCAATCCAGTAATCCAAGTTACATTCTATAAGTTGCACGATTTTTATAATCACATATCAAAACTCTAAAAACTAGTTTGGTGGTCATCAAACAACACTTATCTAAAATTGTGCACTTAATGTTAGAATACATGAAACGTGGTCCTAAGTAAAAAAATTTTCAACGAGCCATTATTTTTTGAAAATGAACTTTATCATTTCCTCTGTATCATCAAACTCATTCAAATGAGTCCTTTTCCTCTTAAATTTTCCTCCATTTGGAGGCTCGTTGAGCTGAAGATAATTAAGAGAGCAAAAATGATAATTTTGATAATAAAATAATAATTTGATCATAAACATCTAAAAAATATTTTAAATCAACTTGAGACATCAAACTAAAGTTTTTATATAATCAAAAATACATAATTTGGACTAAAAAAATTTAATTCTTTTTTTTTGCTCAAAATCCAATATTTTCTCTCTTCTAAGGATTTGTACCTACTTTGACTGACCATATGTTTTGATGGAGCTTACTTAAACCATTAAATTTCTTGTATTTTTTTTATAACTAAAGAGCTCAAGTTAATGTTTTGACCATAACCAACTTCTAACCTTCTTCTATCCACCTCCCAACCATTTAATCACTTAAAATGTTTATGTCTTAAGCTAATGACCTCCTCTTTTTGAAATGGATTGAATAATTGGATTCTTTATATCATTCTCCACAAAATGAAGTTCACTTGTAATTTTGCCATAACTACCCTTATTTGCCAAATCAACAACATACATTCACCTTTTGCTAAAATTTCCTTCTAGATTCCTCATTTTAAATTTTCCCCTAGATCAATTAACAACCTTTCCCTCCCAACATATTCATAACCTCCTCCACCATCACAAAACCATGGCTCCTCTCTCATTCCCCTCCTAAAACTAAAAATCTTCGTCATTCCTCTCCTTTCCTTTTCTCCTCCAAAAAGAGATCCCTCATCCCCATTTTTTTTATCAAACCTAGAAGAATCAAGGAGAAAATAAAGCAAGGGAAATCCACACAAATCAAAGAACAGTACCAACAAGAAGAAAGGAAATATTTGCACACCATTTCAAAGCAATAATTTCGCATGATATTGAAATTAAGAAATCAATTTTTTTTTTCCAATTCAAAGTTTACATGAAAATTAACCATAGATTTTGGTTATGTCACTCCCAATTTTATTTTCTACAATGTATTTTATAAAATCCACCATGAATAATGTTCTTATTTTTGTCCTCTTCTACATGTTTCACATGAATGATGTTATCTTTTGTTCAAATATGTTATCCTTTGCATAAGAACTCATGAGGGTTTTGTTTATCTTACCTCAGATATAGTATCTGTAAAATTTTACATTATGAACCATGTGGCAATCACATAATTAGTCATTTATGTTTTCAATTTCACATATTCTAGGTGTTTTATAACATATTTGAATATTTGATATGTATTTCATATTTTCTTTCTTGTTTTCTTTAAATGTCACTAAATAACAAAGTACCTTCATTTGCCCTGAAGTGTAGCATGTAGTTTCATTTCTCCCTCTCTTTTTTCCAAATCAAGAGCCTTAAAACACTAAACATAGACTGATCAAAAGTTTAATTTAATAATCACCCACTCAAGGAAATATTAATTTATTAAATTCCACTAATGTCTACGTTAATCAATTAAATTCACTCTCTAATACATTAAATCACTCTAACTGAAGCATAAAAACTAAACTAATCTGTTAAAAAACCTATTATGGCACTAATAATCAAATAACCTATTAATTAACCAATTAAAGCTTTAATTAACACATTAATACATTAATCAAGCAATTAAAATTACATTTAAACTTTCAACTTATTAATTAACCCATTAAAATTATAAATGATACATGAATCCACTAATTAAATAGTTGAAAATTTTAATTAACTTATTAATACATTAATTCACTCATTAACCACCACTCAACCCTTTGGCTTACCGAAATCAAAACTTAGATGACCAATACCCTAAAATCGAGCCTAGTCCCCACTAACCTAGGCTACCTAAAAACTTAATAAACACAATCCCACCAAAACCTAGCCAACCCAAATCTAAACTAACCCAAACACATAAACCCTAGCCTAAATTATCTTAACATGTGTGCATAAGTGTATGT
>JXCR01069204.1:0-16452 GCA_002079205.1 Phalaenopsis hybrid cultivar
ACTCACATTTATATCCATGAACATGTTTTTTGTTGTTTAACAATTAGCTTGATTAGAATTTAATAGAATGATTCTTTAATGATGACTTAGCTGTTTATCTAATGACTTATTTTATGTTTTTACATTGATTGAAAAACAAACTTTATTTTACCTTACATTTGAACTTAACAAAAGAGCTGAAATAATAATGTGTGAAATATGCTCTTTTTTTAAAATTATTAATACAGCTGTTTTCTAGTTTTAAGGCTATGCGTTTAATTCATTAAAATTCTCCATATAGTTCAGCTTGTTTAAATCTTTATTATAGCTTAAATCTGAAAGTCTGAACAAGGTTTTAAAATTATTGCCACATTCAAATTTAATTCAAACACAATAAGAAAATAAATAGACAAACTTGAGCAGCCTGGCTCAGTTCATTCAGTACCATTTTTACCCCTCTCGTTGCATTTGTGCCTTGGATGTTATCACTTTTATTTTCTTGTCACCGACATTTCTATCCTTCAGCAGGATTCTGAATTTGTTTGCTTTTCTGAATGCATTTAAATTCTCATTGGCTTAATGCAGGTTAATCCTCACTTCTATGCCTTTAGATGGATAACACTATTGCTGAGTCAAGAGTTCGAATTCTCAGATTGCCTCAGCATATGGGACACCATATTAAGTGATCCAGAAGGTCCCCAGGTATGAATATATAATATACTTGGATACTTGGAGAGCATTGCTTTTTGGAAGATTTGCATGCATACCACTCAATTCCGATGTATTTACATATCAAACACTTGAACTTCAATTTTTTACTTAAATTCCACTTCACTCATGCATAAAAAATTGTATTTCAACTTCTAAATGTTTAATGGTGATATTTTTTATGTGATGTGAAAGATTTGGGTGGTATAATGTAAAAAAGGAAACTTCAGGTGTCATACATGTAAATATGTAGGAATTGGATGGTATGTCTGTAAATGCCCCTTGCTTTTTTTCCTTGATAAATATTAAGTGTATAAAATTCCGACGCGCCTCTCTCGCAGGAAACCCTATTGAGGATATGCTGTGCTATGTTAATACTCGTGCGACGGCGTCTTCTAGCAGGTGATTTCACTGCCAATCTAAAGCTGCTGCAACATTACCCAGCAACTAATATTGGGCATCTCCTCTATGTTGCTAATAAGCTGCGGGGTCCTGTGCCAGACTAATTGCTTTACATGCCGTTCTGTTTGATGAGCTTCTAACTTTTATTTGAATTTGTGCTATGTAAATGGTTGGCTATATAAATTTTAAATTACTGTTACCAAGAGGTTTGGTCTCTGGGTGACTGATGAAATCAGAGTTATAGCACGAGTATTGGTCCATTTAAATTTGTAGAGTATAAGTGTGCCAAATGCCTATCGCTAAGTGTGAATGTGTGGNGTATTGCCTGTTATGTAGTTAAATGTCACAAATCTTTTTTATCAGCTGCAACATTAAACTGTGATAAACTTTCATGCCAGTTTTTAAGCATTTATGAGTTTAACTNCTTGAAATTTTTTCTGACAATTTTCTATTGAACTGCCGCATTGTTTTTTGACCGATATTTAACTAAACAAAACAAGCTCTTGCTTGCTTTACGCATTATTTTTTTGGGAAATCTGCATCCATACCGCACAATTCATATTATTTACATATATAACACCTAAACTTTATATTTGCATTTATAATTCTTTGGTGTGATAAATCTATGCGAGAAGAGGTGTATTTTTCTTTTAAAAAGTAGGTGATGGTGGTATTTTTGATGTGATATTAAAGATTTGAATGTTATGCATGTAAATATGGAAGTTTGGGTGTTAGATATGTAAATACTTAAAGCATTGCCTGTTATGTATTTAAATGTCACAAACCTTTTTTATCAGCTGCAACATTAAACTGTGATGAACTTTCATGCCAGTTTTTAAGCATTTATGAGTTTAACTGAAAAGTCAACTGTTATGACATTTCATTCCACCAAGGGCTTTGCTTGTTTTGTTTCAAGTGTTTGAAAGTTGCTCACATTCTGTTGTCATTGTTNCCTGTTGTCATTGTTGGATTCAACGGTATTTTTTTATGGATTTGAAATCAAAATCTTAGTTAGTTCTATGTATGAGCTTGAAGCTGTTCCTTGCTGCATACAACAAATTCAAAGGTGTTTGGTTAAATATTATATTTAATAATCTTTTTTTTTCCCTAATTAACAAAGGGGGGCTTCTATGGCTTCAAGTATGAGTAGAATGCAAGAGTTGTAAACCTGCTCTTTGGACTCTTTTGATTGTCAAACCATATGTTTGAGCGTCTTATTGGTCCGTTCATTCGATAATGTTCTTCCAGAATTTCTAATTTATCGACCGGTCAAGTGTGTAGATAGACTCAGAAACCCACCGGTGAAGTCTTGTAAGATTGTATTTCGACATTTGTCCACACAAGTTGCTCAAAGTATGCTGCTCTGCAACCATCCAATTAAAATTTGAACTTTAGGTATTTGTAAATCTTCCTATTTTTTATTGTCCTCTAGGGAAGCCAGAGATTGATGTTGTAAGAGTACATCCGTAGAAGAATGAGAGAAATCAGAGAATTGGACAATAATTTGGAAAAAAAAAATTGTAAATATGTATAATACTAAAAAGGTCTTTTTTTTCGTTATAATCATCAATAATGTAGAGGTTCTGTTCTCCTAATTTGGGATGAGCTCTTTTGGCTTCTTTCGTTTTGATTCATTCGATAAATGTTCTTCCAGAATTTCTAATTGGATAATGCATTTTTATTGAAATACTTTGAAATTATTATTTTTTTGATGTGAAACAAATGATTTTTTTTTAAAATTTAAAGTGAAATGAAAATAATATATTTTAAAATAATGTGTTTCCCGGAGGTGGTTGTGGGAGCTAGCGAGCAGGAGTTGCACCTAGCAACAATATACACTAAACTGAGGTTTTGATATTCGATCAAATAAGACGAATTTCAAATTCAAAGAAAATGAACCAAAAGCTAAATTTCACATGCAATGCAATTTCAAATTGAATTCTATTTCCTTCTGAACGAACAACAAAATTTCCAAAATACAGTATATTGGAATGCGAAGCACCAGAGATGCTACCGACCAAACAACCACTAAATCATTAGGCATTCATAAGTAAACTCCTTAAAAATATATAATTATAATGTAATAAATTGATTATATTATTTAATAGTTTAGATGTCTTTAATTAATAATTAATTACGCTGTTTAATAATTTAGTTATATTGATTGATAAAATGTTATATGAAATAAAAAGCTAAGTGTTAAAAATACTCCCACATAAATTTTTTCTTCAACTATTTAGATGTTATTTGGCCGCCCGGCCTACTGATTGGGTTCTTCAGGTCCAATCATAAAACATGAGATCAAAGCCTAGTGAAGTCGATTTGTGAGTCTACAATTGAATTCGGTCCAAGTTATAAAAAGTAAAGTGGATATACATGATGTGTTAAATCGCAAGAATATGATAAGATGCACCTCGGATAAGCATCAGTAATATCTAATTTTAGTAGAGATTGAAAGCTTCTTTAATCATCCCATAATCAATACAATGGCTAACAAATCTATCAGAAGCCAGATTTATGTCAGGATATCTCAAGCCTTTTTTTTTTCATTTCGCGTGCACAAGTACTAACTAAATTCAAACAATTGCTAATTACATTCAAACTTATAAAGAATTAACAGAAATAGCACAAGAAAAACGAGAAAACAATCACCAGCATGGCTTTGCCATACAACAAAAATTTCTAAAATTCAATTTCACAGAAGACAACCACTTCAGACAGCATCGAACGAATAGTATCAGCGCCAAATCAAAATTAAAACTTAAAAAATAAACCTATCAAATTATTTGTCTGATAAGAGACATTCTATCGTTTTAATCATCTGATAATGCTCTAAAGCCGTTCAATTTGCTTCGAAGCCTTTTACAATTTCCATAGCTTTAGCAACGGCTGCATCACCACGCTTCAAAATGCCTTCAAGCAGTTCTATCTTTTCCAGCAGCAGACCGGTATTTGAATTAGCGGATAGAATCAGCCTATCAGCTTTCTCTAGAGCAGCACATAACTGCAGTATGAACACCAGAATTAATCAGTTATTATTATTGTTGAATCTTTTTAGGATATAAGGTCCAGTATCACTCGTGAATGCACACAACTCGATAAAGATCTTATTTTCGTGGAAGAAAGATAGAAGGAAGAGATGGATCGGAGACTTGAGAAATGATCTCAAGAATCGTGTATTTAACTCGAACCTCATGTAAACCAGAAAAAATAGACCCGAGTTCTCTTCGATACAATGCTTTCACAGAGAGAGAGAGAGAGAGAGAGAGAGAGAGAGAGAGAGAGAGAGAGAGAGAGAGAGAGAGAGAGAGAGAGAGAGAGNAGAGAGAGAGAAGTTTCTCGGGAAAAGATCCAAGATCCCTTCCTCTCATCTTTTTCCATATTATACCAAAAGGGAAAAATAATAGAAAATACATTTAATATAGCATGACACTCCTTCATGTTGTCTGGCTGAAAAGTCTGTGACGTGAATGTCAGATAACACTTTTAAGAGAGAGTGGACTCACCTCCTTGCTAGTAATGATGGACATTTATAGCTATTGCCCCTTCTATGTGAACTAGGTCACCTCCACAAAAGAGATGAGATTCAACAACTTAGGTAGGTGGGCTTAGTTTAATAGCTGCAGCGGGTGGGCTTAGTTAGACATATTAGTTTTTGTTGTTTTAGAATACATATAAAAAGCATGTATTTAAGTAGGATACAATCATATTCATGTATACATTTAGTTCCCCGATTCTCATGACTCTTTGATCAAACATTGAGAAGAATAAGAGCATGAGGTTCGTTTGATTCTCTATAGTTGTGTAGGTCATTGGCTTCTGTTGAGCTGAATGAGTCGAAACAAAGATCTTCGAGGTAAGAGCTCAATATAATTCAAGAATAGAACTTAAACTGGGGGCACATCGACCTTTCCTGCGAGGAATTATATCATTCCTACTCATCAATGAGCCCAAACTTGGGGGCACTTTGTGTTTCGCCTACAAGGAGTAGACTTTTGAGTTACTCTGGTGAGGGGGATCCGCTTTGTTCTCGGGTGCATTGGCTCTCCTACGAGAAAGTGTTATTCTGATTTCATGGTTCAACGTGTTGAGATTTGTTGAATACAAAATTTATGACTGAAGAGGTTAGACGTGGTTGATAAAATTGACGTGAATATATTTAGTCAGAACATGCATTTGGGTGCTTCGTTGTCACGACATTCAGACTGCTTAAAAAGAAATTACAAAATAAATTGAGCCATAAATAACATTGATTGCAACAATTATTAGATTTTCATGAATATACTCCCTTTAAGTTTCAAAAAGTGTTATAAGAGCATTGTGAGTTATGTGTTCACAGATAAGAGAGTGCACTTTAGTTAGTAAACCTGAGGCGTTGCTTCTATAATCTTATTTTCATGATGAACGAGATTCGAGTGACTTGAAAAGAATCTCTGTCGCAGAAAGCAATTGGCTATTATGAGCCTAGAAGAAGAATCTCGGAGAAGAACTAATCTTTCTGAGAAACAGGATGCTTGGTGAAGGCACCTTCTGCAAGTTTTTCTATCAAAGTCATATGTCCTTCAGATTCGTCCACGGAGGAGGTACATAGAATTGTCCTAATAGATAAGGTAACACAAACTCACTTTGAGTCTCGCTCACCTGGGAAGATTCTCTTGATTTGAATTATCTGACGGAAAGTCAACCTCCTGATGTGATCAAAGAGCAAGGGGAGCCTCATATGATAGTTTTTGTCAAGCCTGACTCTGATGGTGAGGATTTCATAATTTATCTTTCTAGACTTTTGAATCATTGATTTCATGGCAAGTCCTTATAATTTTTTATGTAAAAATGTAGGTCATACAGACAAGCGACGGTTCACTTTTGGAAGATGCTTATGTAGAGCACTTATCAATAGGGAAAGATTTTCCTAAGACTTGTGTCGTCGGGCGTGATGTCCTGGATCAAGGAAACAATGATCTACCTCTGGAAGGTAATATGATGAGATGTCATTAGTTAGAATTATTTCCTTGTCAAATATGATATCATGTTATTTTTAGAGATGCCAAACAATCAAATCATGGAAGGTCCTGGGATGAGTGATGCAAAGGTTAGGACTCTACACGAAGCCACCACTTTTGTCGACATTTAAGTGGCAGATCCGGTCGCTAGAGAAACTCTAGCTTCGACTGAAGGAGATTTGTCGAGTTCAAGTCATGTGACTGATATCTCCTATCACTTAGAAGACTGTGACAGTGTGATGGAAAGGCCAACGTTGATGGAAGGTGAACTCATTGACACATGAGAGCATCTTGTTGATCTGGAAGCTAGGGAACTAGTTACCAATCAGAAGTCCAGGGAGCAGATGGCCGAGTTCGAAAGGAAATTGTTGAAATTAGGCAAAGGCTGAAGATCGTTGAGACTGACTTATCCTTTAGACAACGTTTGGAGCTGGGTGAACCCCAACAGTTTTGTAGCTGGTGGTTGGTCAATACTTCGGCGTCTTCTTGGGTTAAGAACCATCATATGAAGGACATTAAGAAAATGATTTATTTCATTTTTATGCGTATGAATGTTTTCGGTAATTCGGTTGTATCGCTATTTCTATTTTGTGGCTCTAATTCTTGGGATGAAATGTTTTTTTTCTGGTGTTTACCTCAAAACTGCTTTTTGATGTCTGAGAATTTGTTGCTTTAATATACTCGATAATTTTAACTTTGTCAAATTTCATATTCGTTCGAATTCCTGTTGTGCGTACTGAGATCGAACGATTGTATTTATATAGCTTTCAAGGAGAAAGAAATATATCTATTCCTTTTGTTCACTTCTTTCGAGCACCTTCCCTTCCATCGTATTTCTTATGTAGCAGATCTTCCTTGATAAAGGAGTTTGGTTTAGAGAAGAGAGGTTCATCCTTCTCGTCGGCAAGATATCACAAGGGTCCCACATGGACAACAAGTTATTAGCAGAGGCGATATTCAAGTAAATTTTTGACAATGTTGTGACCTTGAGACCTGCAATGAAGGAGAAAACTCCCAACATTGTTTATGAGCACGAGATCTGCATGTACTTTACGCAATTTCAGTCGACTTTGTGGTTCCCTCTATGCGCAGAACTAGTGGGTCTCTTTAACTTTTTTAGATTTATTTTTGCCCATATTAGTCCTAACTCGATTAAGAGTATTATGGAGGTCATAATATACGTCTGTGCGGAATCTTTGTTCTGTTACATCTTCCAGTTAAATTCACAATGACGATATGGTAATGTTTTCTTCTAAGCTGATGTTAGGCCTTGCTAACAAATTGCCTGCCGATTAGAAGAAGTGGTTATGCTTCCCCCGTAGTATAAGTGGTTGAAACATTTCAACTGAAACATAGCGATCGGGAAGAGAGATGCACAGTCTCTTGCCGCTGACTGTTAAAGAAAAGAAAGGCTTCCAATCTTTCAAAGTGCAATTGATATCATTTGCTACACTTCACTGTCTTCCTCAAGGAGATGTTAAAAGGTGAATATCATTTCCTTTGTATTGAATTTGGTGATTTTCTTAGCTTTGTTGCTGATTAGTTGGTTGATTACTACTATCATTCTTATTACTTTATCATAAATGAGAAGCGTAGATCCTTTAAGTGTTTGTCTTACTGAATTGCTGCCATACAGACCCTCCCCATGCCTACTGACATCGCAGGGCCTTCGACGCTAGTTTTAAGTGATGTCAAGTAGGAGAAAGTGTTCCACAAGTGCTCCCCCACTGCTACACACCCTGGGATGTTGATGATAGGGGGACCCCTGCAAGTTCTCTAGCAAGTCGGGGCGCGCAGCACTTGTCGGAGGGCAAAAGAAAAAGTAATAATGGGGAAGAGAGATCCCACTAAAACACAACAACTAAGGCTAAGAAGAGTCATATAGTTTCATGCGAGTCCCTTTTGACGTAAATCTCTTTAATTACTCATGCTATGGACGGTCGGGTAATGATCACAAATCCAGATAAGAACAGGGTGTTGGTTGATTTGACCAAAGACCGGCTCCCTAATGGATGATACTCCACAATAGCGTTTCAATTAGGCCAGGTAATCAGTTCCAAAAATCTGAGAGAGACGACGCGAGACCTTAAGCCAGAGGACCACCATATCCCCTTGATAGAGAGTATGGCGGCATCCTAGCAATGGGCACAGTTGATGCATCTCACCGTTCTCTCATGAGGGAAAAGAGAGTGTTCGGCTCAATTCGTCCTAAACTAGAGGAGAAATTTTCTCTTCTAAGGGCTTCTCTTCCTGAACTGTGATCAAATTGAAAGTGCTTAAGAGAGATAAGGTTGATTATGAAAGTGCCATGTCAATCAATGGGAAGGTCTTACTCATGCGACAAATAAATGTGTTGATGTTTGACAAGGAGAGGCTCGGGAAAGACCTACTTGACAATATAATAACACACAACCTTTAAGCGAGCTGCTGGGATGATTCATGAATTGGATGTCAAGGTGAGAGAAGATCTTTAAATGAGAAAAATAGAATTATAGCAGGAGAGGAGGAGATTTAAGGCACTACGAGAAGAGGAGGGACTACGAGCTCAAGTGGTTGATCAGAAGAAACATATGGAAAATATGGGAACTGATTAAGAATTCTTATCCTGCCTTATCACTTCTCAGGCATATGAAGATATCCTGGCAGACAATTATGATCAAGCCATGAAGTCTATCTTAAGGACGTTGGTGCATGGAGGAGTCCTTACTCCATAGTGGAATGATATCGACCGTTTTCTTACCTCCTCTTAGAAGCTCTAGAATCAGGATAGTGGAGATGGTACCTCTAGCAACCCGTGACTGATTATGCAAGTTGCATTTTTGCAAAATTTTAATTGAATAAAGAAATATCCTGAATAACAAATGTACTAAATAGAAATTATACCAAAAGAAAAATATTTTTTTATGTTATATGGATTTTCATGGCATCACATGAGTGCGTGCTTGTGTTTTGGGAAATCAAATGTTGTTGTAGTAGTTTTGTAGGCTTCACAGTTTTCTTTTGTTTTTTAATTTTAAATTTGGATTACCACTTTTGCAAATGTTATTCTTTTGATGCCTCGGGGGTCTTTTTATAGATTTTAGGCATTAATGCGAGTCTCGAGTATAATTTCCCACTTTATAAGTACTTCAGGAAGTATTTTTTTATACTGACTATCTTTCTTCTTCATCTCCTTTTTTTCTGCAACTATAGCTTCCCCAGAGAGTTCTTTCGCCAACTCAAGCAAAACAATTGTAATAAAGGAAAGTAGGAAATTTTTCTTGTCTTACAATTTCAACTCAGTTCTAGGAAATCTATCGAAGAAGTATATTTTCGACAAGTCAATTATCGTCCGAGCAGCTGGAGATGAAGAGGCGCCCAACACCCTTGTGGAAGGTGAAGCTTGTTATTATTATGATTAGTTCAAGTTGGGCCTTTGATATCCTCTGTGCCAAGAATTGAGGACATTTTAAATTTCTATGAGTTGACGCAGCACAGATTTGCCCAAACTCAATATCAGTCCTAATCACGCTCATCTTATTATTGCACGATCAAGATTTGCATTAATCGATAAATTGTTTTAGAGTCTTGATGAGACTGAAAGTGTATTATGATGAAACAATAATCTTTAACTCCACCCCAAATAAACTTTACCGGACTTGAGCATAAGATCTTGAAATGGAGAACAAAGTTTTGTTTTATTCGAAATGAGGGAGTATGGAAGGCTTCCACTTCATCCCGACTTCTCGCGTCTAGAGCGGCTCTAAGGGAATCAAGTTTTTCTGAACTTGAGAAGTACAGTCATTCTTTCGTCAAGAACAAACATGTCAATGTCACAAATTTTATTACGTCCAACTACCTGAAGAATTTATTGTGCGGTGAGCGCTCGCCTCTTTTTATTTACTTTGGTTATGATTTTACCTACCTATTTATTTTGCCTTTTTGGGAATGCCAATTATGTTACAGAAAAGGACATAAAACCTCCAGTGTTGTTGACTAAAAGATATGAAGCCTCGATTGGCTGAGCTACTCAAGGAGGGTAAAACGTGTCGAGACCTGCTAGTGTAATGTGAGCGGCCCAATAATCATCATTGGTGACTATGATGACGAGAAGGCAGGCAATGCTTCCCTGATCCTCCCCGTGAATATGGTGTCTATTAAAAAGGAAGTTATCCTAGAAACTGCTAGAACTTCCCAAGTCCCCATTCTTTTATGCCTTCTAAAAGTTTAAGTAAGAGAGACCGCTTTTTATTCATATAGATAGCAATTTCAACAGATATTATTTGGGATCAAATTTGAGTAGTCTAAGAGACTAATTAGAGATGAGAGATAGTTGATCTGAAATGACCATACATAAATAGTGTATGGATCATTTTGAGCTTTTTCTCTTTTTAAAAATAAATTAAGTTATTTTTCAAATACTCAAAATAAGTAATCACAAACAACCCTTAAACAATTGAAACCTCAATAATAATAAAATGAAAGACCCGCACACTTTCCCATTAAGTTACTGTATTTATCAAGTTGGGAACAAATAAAACCTTAAGAAAAAAACCACTTATCTGACCTTTAATGTAGAAGAAGTCCACGAGTGGTCATTCCCTGACAATGACTCGATCAACAAATCATAGTTTTCCTAAGGCATGCAAAAGCAAGGGAATATTGAGTCCCAAGATCCTTATCAAAGTAAAAGTTAATAACAAACAAAATCAATATAAAAAATAAAAAATGATGAAAAACATGCTTTACTAAAATAAATAGACCACGTGATTAAGATGCAGTTGAGTTTTTACAAGTAAGGTAGTATTCTAAGCTGATTTGATCAAATGTTCAAAGGAACATAGAGGTAAATTAAATTTGAATTTAGGCGCATTTACATACATAGCACTCAAAACATTGCTATTTACAAAACTATCAAAAGCATAAGGGAATTTTGAACATACTCCTTCAATTTATAGATTTTAGTAAAATTTGCTTGTGCATTTAACATATCATTGATAAATAAGAATACATTTGCATTGCATCTAGTAAAGACAATTCTATGCATGACCAAATTTTTAGCAACACTAATAAGGAGCATGCTTTAAACCACACAAACATGTATCAAGTTTATAAATAATTATTTTCCAGAATCTTCCGACTTCTTCATGAAGAAAAGCCATATTGGCATCTTAAAAATATCATTGGCAAAAATGGATTAACGAAATGAGAAAATAATATAATTAAAATCAACAAGTTCCTTTTGCTGATATCATTCTACCAAAAGCTCTACTCGATAAATTTTGCTGACATTATGTTTTTTCTTATTCGATCCAGCAAATTCATATATTGCACAACGCCCTCTTATCCTTTAGCAGCTTAGTTAATGTCCATTTATTGTCTACTCCAGCACTTACATTTCCAACTCCTGCTTAACGAAGTCTTTAACATGAACTGTTTCTTCAATATAATTCATTCACCAACATCAATTATCAATAAATAATGCAATAAAGGACTTACATATTCCTCGAGTTGTTCTCAATTAGATCACGAACCTGCTAGGCTCACAAATTTTCTCAAAATTTTGATGAATCACGTGACCTCTTTCTTGCATATCATTTTCAAGAACTTTCTTTAGTTCAATCTGTTCAGAACTTGACTTTACATTTATCAGCTTCAATGTATATAATAGTCCTACTTTCAATGAACTTCTGATTGTAATCCTTGCAAAGTTTTTAGTTAAAATCATCAATTCCATATCCAATGAATTAACACTTCATAGATTTAAAGACAAGATTATTTTTGAAAATAGACTTTAAAAAAATATAGAAAAGACAACAAAAATCTTCGAAGTGAGGAAAGAGATAAATTGAAGCTCACTTATTGATCAAATAAGCATAAATTACTTAATGATGTTCACCAAAATGCTAACAACCTAAGGAGTTTAAAGACATCATCCATGTGCTCCATTTCCATCCAATGAGATTGGTAACAATAAGATCTCAATTTAAACTCTTGAGTGATGGAACAGCTAGAATGCAAATATTTAGTGGCAGATATGCTTTTAGTACTGATGAATTCAACACAATCAGCAAAATATATTTTTAATACGTCATTAACTATTGTATGGTCAGAGAAATTTAGGGCTTTTAAAGTTATGCGGTGCTCAAATCATTCAGAATTTTGAGAGCTCAGAGAACTCAATTTTAAAATCATAAATATAATATAAAGTATACTATAACTACATTGAAAAGGAGTGTTGTAAATGTTTGACTCAATTTGGTTTAGTACCATTAGAACTATCCTATAGCTATGTTAGTGTAGGTTCATCATGTTTAAGTATCATATGAGATACCTATAAAAGGTGATGGCTGGGCCTTTAAACTTCCACATAAGGATATATACGAATGTTAGAAACAAAAGTAAAACAAGGCTGAAAGGGGGCAAGCGTCATTGGCCTTTATTATGTGGTTGTGGCCTTCTTTCTCAAGCATAATTAAGGGACGATAAGCAAATTGTTTCCATCTTTGATGAGCATCCAATAAGAGATCATACCACTATCGTATTTAGATCTACTGATTTATTACCTTTCTTTATGATTCTTCTATTGCTACAAGGGCTAAGATATTTCAATCAAATTCGTCAAAGAACTGAACATTTTGTATAATTAAATTGGGTGCATTTGGTGCATTTGGGAGCTATGAAAAAGACTGTTTTTTATTTCACTCAATTGACTTGGAATTTGGGAGCTATGAAAAAAACTGTTTTTTATTTCACTCAATTGACTTGGAACCCACACAGCTTCTTTCTTGTGCACCTCTCATGTCTCTGACTCTCTTTGATGTATGATGCAGGAATTGCGGGAGGGCCGGCTGAGTCAGTCAGAATGGGTCCCAGTACAGCAGAAGGCTGGACCGGCCGGCCTTCAGGGGGTGGGATTTGCCGCTTCTTCCCCTGCTGGGGCAGGATTTACGGCTCCTACCCCCTCCTATTTTTTTTGTTTCCCTTACCTTCCATAAGAGGATTCCCTTCCAATTCTATTTCGTGCCTTTTCTATCCATTTCCTATTCTATTGCTTGCATTTTCTATTCACTTTCTATTCTATATCTTTCCAATTCCAATTCATTCCAGTTTTAACTTCTAGCTACTATTATATAAATGTATATTGTTTGCATGCTTAAGGATTATTACTTGGTTGTCTTTGATTTCAGTTTTTTGCCTCTAAGGTGTTTCTCCCTTTTCTGACGACGAGAATATATTCCGGCTATAACTCCTCCAAGGTGGTGATTATCGCAACTCGTTTCATCCTTCCTGCTCCTGCCAACCCCTCAAGAACCTGTCTTTGCTGCTGCCAGTGCTGCTGTCAGCACTCCAGGTTCTGGCTTCACTACCGCCTGCCCCTTCCGGGCCAGTTCTTGTTGTCGCCAGCCCCCCTAAGGCTTGTTCCTGCTATTGTCCGGCCCCAGACACCCGTTCTTGCTGCTATTCCGCCCACCGTCTACTCTTACTACTGTCCAGCCCACCGCCACGTCTTCCAGTTGTTTTCCAGCCACCAGTCACCTCTTCCTTCTGCTGTCCATACCATTGCCATTGCTCCTACTCCCTTTGCCACCACAACCACTTGCTACCAACCTCCTCCTAGCAGGCCACTATCACTCCTACGCCATTCAGCGCTGCAGCCACTGGCTAGCATCCACCTTCCAGAACTACCGCAGCTTCCTCCCTCCCCTTCCGGTCTTGCCCCTCCTTTAACGAGTCATTTATGTGTTTTGTGCTGTTTTTTTTCTTATTTTGCATTGTCGCCGTAGTTAGTTATCGTTTGCATGTTTGTGTCATTTTGTGCTGAGGATTCGTCATTGTAACTTTTTAAATTCAACAATAAAATTTATTGTTCGGTCGTAGTTTGTGTTAACTCTGGTATCATTTGGTATTAAAGCTAGTCTAAGGCTAGTCTTATTCTAGGGTTACCTAGCATTCACCTTGCCCCTACACCAAAATATTTTTGTCCTATTTCCAATTCATAGCCAAACTTTGACCTGTCCCAAATTTTCCCTTGTTGATTTTCAAAATCAAGGAGCCCCAAATTAAATTTTCTATACCTTCAATTGGCCTCATACACCCCTTCCACCTTCCACCTCCCAACCCTAAACCCTAGTCATATCACCGTGAAGATACATGTCGGAGCCTACCCAGGATGAGATACAACAAGAGAACCACTAACTTCAGAGAAAACTTGCGGACATTGGGGATGACATCTAATGGGGACTTATCCACGAAAGTGACAGGAAAAATCGAAGAGGCAAAAGAGACGAGAATTTCAACCCCTTCCATGGGAAGAATTTCAGTGATGAATTAGAAAGGCCGTGTTGCAGAATCCAGTATCACATTGGAGGACACAGAGATTTCAGAATAAAAGTAAAACTATCAAAATTCGATGGACGTATGGATCCAGGTGATTTTATCAAATAGCTTCAACCAATTGAGAGATTCTTTGATACAAAGAGATATCAGAAGATAAAAGGATAAAGCATGCATCTATCAAATTGAGAAACAACACCTCCTTGTTGTGAGACAACTTACAGAGGCAAATGAAAAGAGATAATATTGATAAGATTTTCAAGTGAGAGAAGATGAAAGAAGCGATGCAGAGAAAATACCTCTCACCTCACTACCATTATGATATATTTCTGAGACGTTGCCACCTATAACAGAGGAATTTACGATGCAATTTGACCAGTTGCAGATGAAGTGAGATTTGATCGAGCCAAAGGAACATGTCATATACCATTATCTAGGGGCCTGAAACCCGTTATTAGCAATGCAATATAGATGCAACCTTATTGGTCTCTTGGTATGTCCAAACATTAGCATTGAAAGTGGAAAGGCAGCAGCAATAGAACAAGACCACCACCAGTCAAGCAACCACCCACAATTGGAGATACCATTAGGAGTGCACCACAAATAGTTGAGAAAACTAATTCAAATAAGGATAGAGCCACCCCCAGTGAGAAGAAGCCCGAGAAGGGTAGCAAGCCAACTACAGTCTCTGCCAAAAAATGCTTAAGATGCCAAGGTTTTGGACACATCACCTCGAGCTGCCCGATGAGTCAATTTGCATCTTTTACCGAGAAGGGTGACGTGGAGGAGGTTAGCGACGAGGAGATAGTTGAGGAACAGAGTGAGATGCGTCATCTTCCACCTAATAAGGGCTAGCAGCTCGTGGTTTGATGGGTTCTACTGACTAAGGATACAAGGGATTCGTAGTGACCTCATCACGATATATTCTATGCCTGTTGCACTATACAAGAGAAGATATGCAGCCTCATCATCGATGAAGAAAGAAGTAAAAACGTGTCATCTACACAAATAGTGGAGAAATTGAGCCTCATAACTCAACAACACTCTCAGTCATATTCTCTGACATGGTTGAAGAAGAAAAACAACGTTAGCATTGATCGGAGGTGCTTAGTGGAGTTTTCGATTAGGAGATAATTACATGATCAGATGTGATGCGACGTGGTCATCATGGATGTCTGTCGACTTTTATTGGGAAAACCGTGACAATTCGACTAGGTGACTCGGCACGACGGATTTAGAAACACATTCCTTCACCAAGAATGGAAATCACATAAACTTTCTCCCTTCGATGAAGCACGAGATCACAGGCACCATTGCCAGCAGAGCAACATCGGTGGGACAAGTTGTAGTGATGACAACGGATGATAGGCCTGAGATGCCAGCTCTAAACACAGGATAGACATGACAGAGGACATTTCAAGATATCACAGTTGATTGATTACCACCAGAGCTACCATCGTGTGAGGAATGTTCAGATTATTCCCAGTTCAAATCTGGTTAAGCTGACTATAGATTACTTTGAGAGTATTTAGCAATAGAGGCATAACACAGACTCAATTCACTAGTAGAATCCCAGAAGAATGGACCGATGTTGATGTTTGCTTGTAATTTGGAAAAGACCCTTGATGCCTTGGAGGATGGTGTAGTCGTCAGTGGGATCCAGGTGCTGCTAAGATTGCACACAAAGAATTAGAAGCTTTGACAAATAAAGTCGAAGTTCCCCTAACCTTGGGAGATTGACGCATGGCTTATGGAATGTTCAGTTGAGTCGGCCAGAATGGGTCCCAATCCAGCAGAAGGCTAGGCTGGCAGGCCTTCAGGGGGGGGGGGAATTTACCACCCTGTCCCCCCTCCTACTTTCCTATTTCCCTTCTTTCCATAAGAGGATCCCCTTCCTATTATATTTCTTGCCTTTTCTATCCCTTTCATATTATAATGCTAGCCTTTTCTATTCCCTTTTTATTCTATTTATTTCCAATTCCAGTTCCTTCATGTTTTAACCACTAGAAACTATTATATATATATATATATATATATATATATATAT
>JXCR01069210.1:0-24842 GCA_002079205.1 Phalaenopsis hybrid cultivar
TTTATGATTTTTCTACACCAATATATGAATTTTTAAAGTTAGGGATCATTTTCTAATTTTTTTAAATCCCTATTTATCTATTTAAACGAGCGGCGCCACATCAACCTAAGGCGGCTCCAAAGCTCCACGCGACACGCTCCCATTTAACGTCGTCGTCCACCTCAGTGCTGACTCAGCCCACGATTCATGTAAGGAAGCGCTGTCCGGCTTGATCTCCTCCGTCCATTCGATATACACTCAATCAAACGGCTCCCCGTCATCATCCCCGATAGAGTGATCCTATGACCGTCCACAATAAAACCTTAATTTCTTGAACTACACTCAACCAAATCACTTCGGGTTTGTTCCTATGGACTCGTCTAAGTGAGAAGAACATATATATATGGTAATCTTGCAATTAAGTTAAGCCTAATAAAATGGAGAATCCAAATAGGCTCGGGAGGGAGAGAAGTTTTATACCTTTGCTCTAAGAAGTGAAACTTCGATCAGAGAGTCTCGACATGTTTGTCGTAATCCAAAGAGGCTAGGGATTGAGTCTCTAGTCTTGGTGTGAGGCCTGGATATGATTTCGATCAAGGCTGGATTTGGGTGTTGGTCTAGGGCCATGGTAGAGGCTCTATGAGAGGCAAATTTGATGGGGCTTTAAATCCTTTCACTGTTGTGAAGGTGTAGGTGATTTTAATTAGAGTTTGGTGGAATTTAAAGGTATGGAGAGTTTTGTCCTATCTCCGGTAAGGTTTTGAGCTAAAAAATTGGGCTCCGGCAAGGGGATTCATGGCAATGTGGTGGTTGGGTTGCACTGAGGAGGTCTCAAAAAGGCTTTGGAATCAATTTGGGAAGTCTCTTAGAGGAATTTCAGCTCTCTTCCCATGGCCGTGGAGGGGAGAATTTTATAAAAATGGCCTTAGGATTGCTGCCATGGCCAATTGGGGGGTAAAATGTGCTGCCAAGGTGGAGGGCAGAGACGCTCTAAGCTTCAATTTGGATGATGTGGCCTCTATGTTTGAATTGGGTTTAATCCCATGGGGGTGGCTCTTGGTTTAGCCATTTTCCAGCCACTAGGCTGGCAGGCCGGCCAGGGGGAGGAGGCTAGGAGGTCAGGGAACCCAGGGGAATATGTCACAACAATTTAATGATTTTAGGCTTTGTTTTCACAAAAATATCTAAGGCTTAAGAGAATATGTCACAGCAACTAAATCCCTTGATTTAGTAGACCTTTGATCCATGGCTTAGTTTAGGTGGTTTTAAGTGGTTTAGGCTAGTCACTAGGGTCCAATTCATTTCTGTGGATTCATTAATTTGATGACTTTGGGGTAGTTAGGCCATCTTGAGTGCATGGATTCAATGTGGGTTCAAGTTATCAAAACTTGGGTTTGGGCTAGGGTAGCGATGTCAATTGACCCAATTTATTGATCAAAATTATGTATATGATTTTTAGTAAGATTGTTTGTGAAGGGTTGAAGTGATTTTGAGTTCAATTGGTAGGTCAATATGAGGGGCCTTTGAAATTTGGCCAATTTGGGCATGTTGGGCTAGACATGGGTCTAGTTTGGGCAAGCCTTGGGCTATGTCCAAATTGAGTGGTTCAAATGATTAAGAGAGATGTTTTAAGGATTTTTTATGAAGGGATGGAAAGGAAATTTTGGGGTTAAGGCCCTCAATTTGGTGAGATTTTGAGACATGGATAATTTGGGGCAAATTTGGGGCTTTTGGAATTAGGTTGAAATCAAATGAAATTGAGGCCTCACTAAGGCCAATTAAAGGTCAATTTTGATGTATGGGGATGTTATGAAGGTTTTTCAACACAAATTGTGATCAACGGAGTAGGCCATGGGTTCAATTTGGTGGAACCAAGTCTTGTGGGCAAAATTGGGTTTTTAGTTTAGCTCAAAATTGGGTTCCAATCATGGACCAATTGAGCTTGGATTTGGTCTAAATTATTTTAGATCAAGGGTGAGTTTGAGTTTAAAATTGAAATTAAGGTAAAACTGAGAGCAATTGGATAGACACTTGGGGTAATGTGGGGAAAATATTGGCTTTTAAAGGGCAATTTGGGTGTTTTGGTCAAATATGGCCAAATTGGCCAAATTGGGCCATGTGATAGCTGAGAAAAATGAAATTAGAAGTATTTGAAATTTTTTGGAAATTTTTGGGATTTTTTGGAATTTTTGGCGAAAGAGGGGTATTTTGGTAATTTGGGGGAATTTATGGGCAAAATGCTACGTTGGGTGTCTTGGTAGAGTTGGAGTGCCAACCACCATCAATAAACCATGGACCAAGGTAAACCCCATTTTTGGTCCACTATATAGTGGTCTTAGCCAAACCCTAGCCTAGGGCTAGTGGGTTTAGGGGACCACCTATAGGAGTCTCCCAAAAGTATCAAGGGACCAAAGCCTAGAAATTCTAGGTTTAGGGTAGTAAGTGATAGTGAGTGCAAGGGATTGAAAGTGAGTGCTATAGCCCTAGACCAACATCCAGGGTCAATCCTAAGGTCCAGTAGTTCTAAGGGGAACTCATCATGAGTTCCCTCATAGTGACCCCACCTACTAAGTGTTATAGGTTATGACCAATATGTGAAACTTCAAGCTGAGTAAAGAAGAGTGTAGGATTTCTAATGGTAAAGGTTCCTCGTCTAGTTTTCTAAGAATAGTCAAAAGGAAAGTCCTATGGCTAGACCTTAGGCTTCTAAAGAGGAAGAACTCAACCTCAACAAAAAGTGAGGTCAACAAATAGACCCCCAATAGGTGTGGTATGCTGGGCAAGCACACCGTGCGTATTTGCGTTGACCGACGAGATCAACAAAACCAATACAAACCCCTATGTCAACTAACCCAAAGTATGTGTAGTGTTGTGTGTGTGATTTGTTTCTGTTGGGGAATTAGCAGGTGATCATTTGATTGAAATTGAGGAGTAGGAACTCTCGCTAGGGATCAGAAAGTGAATTTTGAGTTATGAAATTTCAGGTACTTATAAAGGATGGGAATCAGTATGTAAGTGCTGACCCCGAGGTGGGAATTGAATTTTGGGTATCAATCCAAAATTAAGAATCATATGCCATAATCCATTTAAGGTGGCCTTAAAACTTGATTCAAAATATGAGAATAGGATTGTGTAGGAGGACCCAATCGAGATGGAAAACACAGAGGCTCACATCTGACTCAAAAGAGTTACAACAGTGTAGGAGATGACAACCATTAACGATATTCGCTAGAAAGAAAGGACTATACTAGTTTGTGTTACCACAGGGGAGTTATATTCAAACTGACATATGACAGGGAGAATATCTATGTCACGTTAGGAAGGAAAGCACTGGGACTCACATCCAACCCAAGCGATAATGAAGAAAATATCTGCTACATTGAGGAGGAAAGCACTGGGGCTCACATCCAACTCTAGAGGTAACGAGAAAATATATGTGTCATGTTAGGAAGGAAAGCACCAGGACTCACATCCAACCCAAGCGGTGACATGGAAATATATGTGTTACATTAAGGAGGAAAGCACTAGGACTCATATCTAACCCAAGAGTTAACGAGAAAAATATGTGTGTCACATTAGGAAGGAAAGCACTAGGACTCACATCCAACCCAAGCGGTGACAAGGAAATATATGTGTTACATTGAGGAGGAAAGCACTAGGACTCATATCCAACTCAAGAGGTAACGAGAAAATATGTGTGTAATGTTAGGAAGGAAACACTAAGATTCACATCCGACCCAAGCGGTGAAAAGGAAATATATGTGTTACATTGAGGAGGAAAGCACTAGGACTCGTATCCAACTCAAGAGGTAACGAGAAAATATGTGCGTCACATTCGGAAGGAAAGAATTAGGACTCACATCGAACCAAAGCGATGACAAGAGAATATATGTTTGTTAAATTGAGAAGGAAAGCGCTAGGACTCACATCCAACTCAAGAGGTAACAAGAAAATATGTGTGGTTATGCAGAAAATATGCAATTCACACATGGGAATTCGTGAGAAATATGTGAATAGAATATGTGAAGAAATCAGAAGCCTTAACATCCATTAAAGGGGGCCTCCCACCGATCTTCTGAGAATTTGAAATTTGAAGGAATCAGAAGCCTTAACATCCATTGAGGGGGGCTCACACCGATCTTCAGAGAATTTGAAATTTGAAGGAATCGGAAGCCTTAACATCCATTGAAGGGGGCCTTACACCGATCTTTGAAGAATTTGAAATTTGAAAGAATTAGAAGCCTTAACATCCATTAAAGGGGGCCTCACACCGATCCTTAGAGAATTTGAAATTTGAAGGAATCAGAAGCCTTAACATCCATTGAAGGGGGCCTCACACCGATCTTCAAAGAATTTGAAATTTGAAGGAATCGGAAGCCTTAACATCCATTGAAGAGGCCTCACATCGATCCTTGGAGAATTTGAAATTTGAAGGAATTGGAAGCCTTAACATCCTTTGAAGGCAGTTTCACACCAATCCTCGGATATGGGGAGTTAAAATTTGGATACTGGCCTCAAGAGTCATATGAAAACAGTGTAGAAAGTTTGTGATGTTGAATTTGTAGAAATGTCATGTGGAAAGGTTGATTTTCTTGAAAAAGATTTGTAGAGTTTTGTGGGGTTTTGTGCAGAATGTTAAATTTTGTGGGGATGTGAAGAAAGTTAATGCAAATAAAGATGGTTGTGCTGCACGAACAAAGAGTAAGAAACTTTGAAAATGAGAGAATCCACTCAACAGATTCATATTCTTATCTTGTTGATTTTTTATCACATTCAATTTTTCAAAATATGTCTTTAAAATTTTAATTTTCATTGGTTGATTTTCAAAAGAAATTTGTTTTGTTGTTTATTCATTTGTGATTATTTTTGCTTGAATTTTATTTATTATTAAAGATTTGTTGTTTCGCTCTTCGTTCATTGAAATTCTGAACCAACGCATGGTTCGTGGCTTCCATCCATCACACAAAAAGGAAACCGACAAAAAGGCACATTTCTGAGAGAAATTTCCATTAACTTGCTTCAAAAAAGATGTTACAGATCAAATATAGGCTAACGCCTAAAAAGGTACAATATATAGTCTATGTTGGAGTACATCCAGATCATCTCATGCCATGAATACATTGTAGGCTGAATATATCAGATACATATCATGTTGCTATAAAAAAAAGGTGAACCCTCTGACCATCTCTATCAGATACTATGAGCTCCTGATCAAGCAGACCTTTTAAGCCATGCTCTAGGACAAGAGTTCCCTTTGCTTTTACTTAGAGGTACAACCCTCTCATAGCTCGTACGGCAGTAGCTCTTCCAGTTTCTGGTCTGACAGAAATCCATTTAGCATTCTGTTATTGTCCATCTTGCGGAAGGTAACGAACACACTAGGATATCATACCCCTGGAATGCAATGTTTAGCGACATCTGCACCGTTGCCTTTAAGAACAAGCACTGAGCCAACTGGTAGGGGAATCTCTATAGAGCCTCTGAACTCACCAGGGCCAATGATGTCAATTTCTTTCCAAAATAAGATGTTACTTTTACTCATGAATGAGACCGTACAAAAAGGCCTCACGAAGTCATGTTGATCGATGTGTGGAGGAATGCAATCACCCTCATCGTAGATGTTGATAATATAACTATTTGGAATGTAGGTAGCAGGCAAAATACTCCATTTAACCATTCTCTTGATCATCCACTTGATCATTGACGATAGCAGATCTACTTGATCTTGTCTGAGGATCCCAGGCAGATTCCCCTATCTGTCATTTATGAAGTTGAAGCAGTAGACACACTGGATAATAATCCTTCCTTTTCCTCACATCCATTTCCTCAGTTTGGAATAGGTCCTTTCCATAAGTAAACTTGCTCGACCTCTGTCCCTTAATTCAAAAATGCTTTGTTCGTCAGTTTTTGAGAAGACTCTGGTATACAGTTCTAATCCCTTCAGTATGTTGATGAATTTTCCCTGGACTTCTTCATTAAATTCAAATTCTGTTTTATTTACTTTACTTATTTTGTAGTACTCCATCGTACTAGGGGTCGGTAGCTATCGCGAGCGTTCCTCCCTCTGAGCATCGGCAGGAATCCAAACTGGCTCCAGCTGATCTGAAACACGAGACTCGGCATCTAGCGGGATGTACGACCTTGGGCTTCATGGTACATACTGATCTATCCCTAGTGGGACGTATGGCTAAAGATAAATACGGGTTACCTCCCATAAAGCGCTTGGTTTAATGTCGTCAGCCCGACCTATTCAGGTGTTATTCAGGTTGGCTGATCATTAAAACCTCTTTAAAATTTGGTCTTTTACCCTCATAATATGGTTTTAATCTATGTCCATTTACTTTAAATCTCTTTACCATCTTCTTATTTTCAATTTCAACAGCTCCGTAAGTATAAACTTGATTCACAATAAAGGGTCCTCACCAACGAGACTTCAATTTCCCAAGAAATAACTTCAGCCTTGTATTGTAAAGCAAATATTCTTGTCCTGGTTCAAAGATCTTTCGGTTAATCATCCGATCATGCCATAACTTTAGCTTTTCCTTATAAATTCTATCATTACAATTAGATTTATTTCTTAATTCTTCCAATTCATTCAGTTGTAACAATCTCTTCTTACCAGCATCTTTCAAATTATAATTAAATTCTTTAATCGCTCAATATGCTTTATGCTCCAATTCTACTGGTAAGTGAAAATTCTTTCCAAAAATTAGTCTGTAAGGAGTCATTCCAATAGGAGTTTTATAAACAGTCCTGTAAGCCCATAATGCGGTATCCAATTTAGTGGACCAATCTATTCTACTATGGTTTATAGTCTTTCCAAGTATTTGTTTAATCTCTCTATTAGAAACTTAAGCTAATACACTGGTTTGAGAGTGATAAACAGTAGAGATACTGTGAATAATATTAAATTTTTCTGCCAATCCATGAATATATTTATTCCAAAAATGGGATCTCTCGTAAGTAATAATCATCCTAGGCATGCCGTATCTAGTGAAAATATTTTTCATTAAAAATCTTGAAATACTTTTAGCGTCACAGCGAGGTAAAGCTTGTGCTTAAAGAGACGTAGTCTACTACAATTAATATACATAAGTTCCCAAATGAAGGAATAAATTGTCCCATAAATCTAATCCCCAAACAACAAAGATCTCAACTTCCAATATGAAATTTAGAGGCATTTCATTTTTTTGAGATATATTTCCTACTCGTTGACATCGATCACAAGTTTTTATATATCTATAAACATCTCTAAATATAGTAGCCCAATAAAATCCAGCTCGTAAAATTTTATAAGAAGTTTTATCGCTCCCAAAATGTCCTCCAAATTCAGAATCATGACATTTTTGAATGATTAGTTCAGTTTCTTCATAAGGTACACATCTCCTCATATTCAGATCCTTACATTGTTTATATAAATAAATCTCATCCCAAAAATATACTTTGGCATCATGAATGGATTTCCTTTGTTGTTGCAATGTTAGCATAGGTGGCAAAATATCACTTACAATATAATTAACAATATCGTATACCATGGTATTTTCCACTCATTAATATAATAAAGTTGTTCATCACGGAAACTGTCTGTAATTTACCATGGTATTTTCCACTCATTAATATAATAAAGTTGTTCATCACGGAAACTGTCTGTAATTTTCCTGGTATTTTCCACTCACTAACATTAAAAAGTTGTTCGTCAGGGAAACTGTCTGTAATTTAGTTGTTTGAAAAATTCATGGTTTTTTAATCTTGACAAACGATTAGCAATTTGATTATCAGTTCCCTTTCTATCAATAACTATAAGATAAAATTCTTGTATCAATAATATCCATCTAATCAACCTTGGTTTGGCATCCTTCTTTTGCATCAGATATTTAATAGCTGAGTGATCAGTGTGCACAACACATTTAGCTCCAATTAAATAAGATCAAAATTTTTCTAAAGCATATACGATGGCTAGTAGCTCTTTTTCAGTAACAGTATAGTTAATTTGAGCATCACTAAGAGTTTTACTAGCATAGTATATCACTTTAAAAATCTTTTCATATCTTTGTCCAAGAACAGCTTCAATAGTATAATCACTAGCATCACACATCAGTTCAAATGGTTTCTCCAGTTAGGTGAAACTATAATAGGGGCTGTGATTAATTTTTCTTTTAATAACTCAAAGGCATCTTCAGTAAATTCAAATTTCTTGTCCTTTTCTAAAGTTGGCATAGAGGTTTAGTAACTTTTGAGAAATCTTTGATAAAATGCCTGTAAAAACTAACACGTCCAAGAAAACTTCTAACTTCTCTTACATTAGTAGGAGGTGTTAGTTTAGATATAACTTGGCGTTGCAGGGTCTGCTTCCATACCATCTTCCAAAATTTTATGCCCTAACACAATTCCTCCTGCAACCATTGTTTCCATACCATCTTCCGAAATTTTATGCCCTAACACAATTCCTCCTACAACCATAAATGGTCTGCTTCCATACCATTTTTCAAAATTTTATGCCCTAACACAATTCCTCCTGCAACCATAAATTGACAATTCTCCCAATTTAGAACTAAATTAGTTCTTTTGCATAACTCCAAAAATTTTTCAAGATATTCTAAGCATGCGCCAAATGATGTTCCAAATACAGAGAAATTATCCATAAATACTTCCAATCCATCGTCAATTAACTTAATAAATATGGACATCATACATCTCTAGAATGTTGCAGGTGCATTACATAATTCGGAAAGCATTCTTCTAAAAGCAAAAGTCTTAAAAGGACTAGTAAATGTTGTCTTTTCTTAATCCTTAAGAGCAATAGGAATTTGATGGTAACCGGTATATCCATCTAAAAAGCAGAAATATTTGTGCCCAGAAAGTCTATCTACTATCTGATCTAGAAAAGGTAGAGGAAAATGATCTTTCCTGGTGGCAGTGTTTAATTTTCTATAATCAATTCATATGCGCCACCCAGTGACTTGTCTGATAGGTATTAATTCATTATTTTCTTTTATTTCAACAGTCACTCCTCCTTTCTTAGGTACACAATGAATTGGACTTACCCATGCACTATCTGAAATAAGATATATAATTCTAGTGTCTCACCATTTCAAAATTTTCTTTTTTACTACTTCTTTCATTATAGGGTTTAATTTATTTTGTGGATCAAATCTTGGTTTATATTGTTTATCTAATATAATTTTGTGCATACAGATCGAAGGACTGATTCCTTTAATATCCGCTAAGGTCCAATCAAAAGCTTTCTTATATCTTTTTAATGTATCTAATAGTCTTTATTCTTGTAAATCATTTAATTTTGAAGATACAATAACAGGTAATGTAAATGAGTCTCCCAAAAACATATACTTCAAGTGGTTAGGTATTGTTTTCAACTCAAGTTCAGGTGATTTTATAATTGATGGAAATAGATTCTTATCAGNTTGATAGAGGCATAAGGTTAATGCTGGCTCCCAAACCACATAAAGCTCTTCTATCAAATTTTTCACCGATAGCACACGGTATAGTGAAATTACCAGGATCTTTTAATTTTTCAAGAAGCTCTTTCCGAATAATTACACTACACTCTTCGCTAAGTGCAACTGTTTCGTTATCTGTGAACTTCCTTTTTTGTTCAAAATATCTTTCATAAATTTCACATAATTGGGCATCTGCTCTAAAGCTTATACAAATGGAATATTCATCGTTAAATTTTTACTAATTTCTAAAAATTTTGAAAATTATTTATTCTATTTAAGTTGCTTCAATCTTTGAGGAAACGGTGGTGGAGGTTTTTTCACAGTAATCTTCATTGGTGTAAATGGATACTCTAAATCCGGGTATTCATGATCCTTTTCTTTTTTGGTATCCACTTTCTCGTTTTCTGTTTCTATTTCTTGTTGCACTCTTGTCTCCAATTCTTTTCCACTTCATAATTGAATTGCCTTGATTTTCTCTTTTCCTTGATCTTTAGGATTTGGTTCGACAGTACTTGGAAAAGTTCCTAATGTTTGATTACTAAGCGCAGTAGCGATATGCCCTAATTGGTTCTCAATATTCTTAGTAGCAGTTCCTTAATGTTGTAATTGATTTCGTTGAATTTGTAATTGATTTCCTTGATTCTGTAATTGTTGACCCATGTTTAATATCAGCTCTTCCATAGATAACTTCTTCTCCTTAATTTGAGTATTATTGTTAAATCCTTGAGGATAAGAAGATCTATAGTTAATATTTTCTTGGTTGGATGAATGTCCTAATGGGTTTACTGAGTTGTTTGCCCATTGTTGATTTGTAGAAGAATTGTTATTCCAATTAAAATTTGGATGACTCTTCCAACCTGGGTTATAATAGTTTGAATATGGGTTGTTGGGTCTATTAATAGCATTTAAGGTTTCATATGAAGGTTGAACATCCACAAATTAACCAGATGAATTTTCTTCCATCATAGGAGGTGTTGAAGAATAATTCACCCCATAATGATCTAATTTCTTTGATATTGCAGCAATCTGCGAAGCTAACATAGATATTGCATCAGAATCATTGATACTAGCTACTCTTTTAGGATTTACCCACTGAGAAGGCCATTGAAAATTGTTGGTAGCCATTTCTTCTATTAATGAATAAGCCTCATCAAAAAGTCTTGACATTAAAGAACCACCAGCCGCAACATCTATAATCGATCTAAGAGATCCCACTAATCCATTGTAAAAAGTTTAAATTATCAACCAATCTGGGACAAATGATGAGGGCACTTCCTAAAAAGATCTTTAAATCTTTCCCAAGCTTCATATATCGACTCTCGAGTGATGAGGGCACTTCCTAAGAAGATCTTTAAATCTCTCCCAAGCTTCATATATTGACTCTTGATCTAAGAGATCCCACTAATCCATTATAAAAAGTTTGAATTATCAACCAATCTGGTAACGAGCATCTATCATCAATCTAAGAGATCCCACTAATCCATTATAAAAAGTTTGAATTATCAACCAATCTGGTAACGAAAAATGACGGCATTTCCTAAGAAGATCTTTAAATCTCTCCCAAGCTTCATATATTGACTCTTCATCAATCTGTAGAACGATGTTATGTCATTTCTTAGTTTAGCAGTCTTGGGGGAGGGAAATATCTGGAGAGAAATTACTGTGACAGTTCTCCCCAAATTCTAATAGATTTATTTGCTAACAAGTTTAACCACATCTTAGCCTTATCCCTTAGTGAAAAAAAGAACAAGTCTAAGTCTAATAGCATCGTGTGAGACTCTATCATATTTAAAAGTAGCACATAGTTCTAAAAAACAAGTGAGGTGTATGTTAGGATCTTCATTTGGTGTACCTCTAAATTGATTGTTTTGTACCATTTTGATAATAGTAGGTTTAAGCTCAAATGAATTAGCAACTACATCAGGATTTTGGATAGATAAGTGAATTTCATCTGTTGTAGGATTTGCATAATCTCTTAAGGGTCTAGGTTGGTGTTCATTCTCTATTCCTTGATTGTTAATAATGTTTTCCATTGTATCACAATTTCTAGGTTTTCTATTTAATTTTCTAATTTTTCTAATAGTTCGTTTAAATTCTGAATCGTATGGTATAAGATTTTTAGGTCCAAATTTGCACGTATAATTTAAAATTTGTACTCAGTAATATAATTAAAAATATAAAAATATAAATATATAGATAAGTTGCAATTTAAGTAAAAACTTTTTAATATTCTAATGTGTTCGTTACGCTTAAAATTCTCCTCGACAACGGTGCCAAAAACTTGACCGACCTTTTTTTTTGTAAATCGACAATTACAAGAATTTGATGGTACTAGTAGAAGATTTAAATCCCCGACAACCGCGCCAAAAACTTGACCAACCTTTTTTTTTTGTAAATAAAAAATTACAAGAATTTGATGACGCTGCTAGAAGATTTAAATTCCAGCAACAGTGTCAAAAACTTGGCTGGGACTTTATATATATGTGTTTGATTTAATAAAGATTTATAGATATAATATTCAATAATGTTAAAGTCAAATTTGTCAACGCAAGTATATGTATCGCTTAAGTAATATAGGGCTCTAATGCAGTCCTAATTATCGATCCTACAGGGAGAAATAGAATACTACAAACTAAGGCTTAATAAAAAATAATACTTCAACTACAATGACGGCGTTCAGTTTGCTTATCTGTCACTAATAGGAAATTGAAATAAGTAGATAATTTGGATAACTAGTAAATAACTAATGATAGAAAGAAGGGTTTAATTGTGATATTCAATATAAAAGAAAGCATCCTTCTCATTGTCAAGAAATTATAGTGAATGGATAAAATGAATTAGTTCAATTTATATTATGCCAAATAGGAGCATACCTATTCTTTACCCTTTGATCCAGGCATAAAGAACATTGACTAATCCTATGCTTGGTTACTGATTCTGCGGCTAGGCTGGGAGGATACCGACTCTCACTTTGGAGCTCCCATGTTCCCCTCACCTCAGGGCTAACATCTACACATCAGCACCCAAACGATAGGACGAATTGGGGATTTTAGTCTGTCACTCTAAAATCTCTAATTCTACGCCCGATAGTAATATTTCCTATTTGCACTTCCAAGGGCTTTGACCTCCCTGAATCTTGGATGTGATCTTCACTTTAGTTGTAAAACTCAACATATTTTAACAAATCAATAGGCCAGATTGAAAGTAAATTATGATTGAAGTGAAAAGATCATCACAATTTCTTGAACATTTTCATGGCTTTACCAATTTACATCACCATTTCACAAATCTTGAGATAAGGAGAAAGACAAAGAAAACTACTCAGAACTTATGGGGAAAACACAACAAAACTTGAAGTTCATATATAAAATTAAAGCCATACAAACTATAACAAGTAAGTAACTTATCTCTAAATTTCTCCCCAGGAACACTCCTCAAAGTTCCTCTGAATCTCTTCCTTTCTTTACAGCACACGGAATTCCTCTTCAAAGTAGCAAGGAGGAAGAAATCTCTCACTTTCCCTCCACTCTTATAATTTCTCAAAGAATTCCTCACAGTTACACACTCTAGCAAGCTCTCTACACACTAATGGAACCTATCTAACCTCCAGGACTCTTTTATTTTTGACTAAAATCATCTCTTTAAAGATGTGGATGAGTTTTCCCAAGAGTTCTTATGCACCCCTCCTAAATCCAGCATTATCCATTATACAAGTACACATAACCGTCGATCCCGCCGTCGGCGGCCTCGATGGCGCCGTCGGCAATCTTCTAGGGATTTTGTCCTGTAGCCTCGGGAAAAGCTCACCATCAGCAAAATGTCAGAAATATCAAAAATACCTTTCCTTAAAGTGCAATATCATTAAAAACAGTATAAAAGAGGTATGGAAATCTCAACATATTTTCCGTGGGTCAGATAGGTTATTAAATGATATGTTAACTGCGGAGTTACAGTAGTAGGGCTTCTTTCTCCTAATCCCAAATTTTTAAGTATTGATAATGGGATAAGGTTAATGCTTGCACCTAAATAACATAATTCTTTCCCATAAAATCTGTCTCTTATTGCACATGGAATTGTAAAGCTACTAGTATCATTAAGCTTTTTAGAAAGTTTCTTCTGAATTATAGGACTATACTCCTCACTAAGTGCAACAGTCTCATTATCTTCAAACTTCCTTTTTCTGTTGAGAATATCCTTCCTAAACTTTATAGAGCTTGGCATTTGTTCTAAGGCTTCAGCAAATGGAATATTGATTGTAAGCTTCTTAAATATTTCCAGAAATTTTAAAAACTATTTATCCAACTTCTATTGTTAAAGTCTCTAAGGAAATGGAGGTGGTGGTTTTTCTAAATCCATTTTTGGCAGAGAAATAGGTCTTTCAGAATCTTTTAGAACTTCCTCTTTTGATTCTTCAATTTCCTCTCTCTACTTTAATCCCTTTTTGAACCCTACCTTACAACTCTCTTCTGCTTCTAAGTTGTATGGCTTTAAATTGCTCTTTATTCTGGTCTTTTGGATTTGATTCAGTATTACTAGGAAGTGTTCGTTTGGATCTATTACTTAATAAACTTGTGATCTGCCAAAGTTAATTCTCAATATTTCTAATTCTAGCTCCTTGACTTTATAATTGATTACCCATTTGTAACACTACTTCTTCTATAAACAACTTCTTATCCTCAAATTGGGTATTACTGTTGATTCTTGAAGGATAAGTCTATCTATAATTATTATTTTCTTGGTTGTTCCAGTTTCCCAATGGGTTTACTTGATTGTTCTCCCATTGCTGATTATTACCACCCGATTTGTTATTCTAGTTAAAGTTGGGATCGTTCTTCCAACCTTTGCTATAATAATTGGAATATGGTTTATTTTGTTTATTATTTATGGAAATTAAATTCTGTGATGATTTTTGAGAATCTACCATTTGGCCTAACGAATTCTCTTCAATCAAGGAAATTTATTGAGAAAATATCATTCCAATTTGGTCTAACTTCCTTGAAATTGCAGCAACTTGATTTGCTAACATAGTAAATGCATCAGTTTGGCCTAACTTCCTTGAAATTGCAGCAACTTGATTTGCTAACATAGTAAATGCATTAGTTTCATGATTTAACTTCCTTAAAATTGCAGCAACTTGATTTGCTAACATAGTAAATGCATCAGATTCATGAAATGGGTTATTTTCTACAAATTGGTCTAACTTCCTTGAAATTGCAGCAACTTGATTTGCTAACATGGTAAATGCATCAGTTTCATGAATATTGGCTACTTTCTTAGGGGACTTCCTTGAAATTGCATCAACTTGATTTGCTAACATAGTAAATGCATCAGATTCATGAATATTGGCTACTTTCTTAGGATTTAACAACTCAGAAGTCCATTAAAAATTATTGGTAGACATCTCTTCAATTAAAGCATAAGCATCATGAAATGGTTTTGACATCAATGAATCACCAGCAGCGACATCGATAATAGATCTAAGAGAGCCAATTAATCCATTATAAAAGGTTTGAATTATTAACCAATCTGGTATAGCATGGTGTGGACACTTTCTTAAGAGTTCTTTAAATCGTTCTCATGCTTCATAAATAGATTCCCCTTCAAACTGATTAAAAGATGTAATATCATTTCTAAGCTTAACAATTTTTTATGGTGGAAAATATTTAGCAAGAAATTTTGATGCTAAATCACCCCAAGTTCTAATAGATCCAGGTGCTAACGAATTCAATCACATCTTAGCTTTATCTCTCAGTGAGAAAGGAAATAACCTAAGTCTTATGACATCATCTGAAACACCATCGTATTTAAATGTAACACACAATTAAAAATTGGCAAGATGTAAATTTGGATCTTCAGTTGGTGATCCCCCAAACTGATTATTTGAAGAAATTGGTTCAATGTAAATTTGGATCTTCAGTTGGTGATCCCCCAAACTGATAATTTGATACCATTTGGATAGTAGTAGGTTTAAGCTCAAATGAATTAGCCACTACAGTAGGTTTTTGAATACTACAATGAAGTTCATCTACAGTAGGGTTGGCATAATCTCTTAAAGGCCTAACTCTTGATGAATTTCAATATTTTAATTATTTTGGTTTGTCATTTCTGTAATTTTTTTGGATTTTTCAAGATTTTTAATTTTTTTTGTTTTTCTGATTTTTCTAATAGTTCTTTCTAATTCAGAATCGTAGGACACTAGTCCTTCAGAACCTGAACTACGCATACACTAACATAAAATAAAATAAAATAAAATAAAAAATACGAAATAAGATACAATATTTAAAGTTTAAATAAGACTTTCTAAAAATAGAAATTTACTTAGCTTTCTTGCCCAACAACAACGCCAAAAACTTGATCCCGACTTAATGCTTATGCACAGTATAATAATAGTTTTGATAGTATTTTTCACTTATATTTCCTTATTTTGCAACAAAACTAAGAACTTGATCTTGAAGAAAAATAAGAATTTAACTTTTTAATTTATATATATTTATATTGGGATATGAAGAAAAATTTTTCCTTATTTTGCAACAAAACCAAAAACTTGATTCTGAAGAAAAATAAGAATTTAACTTTTATGAAGAAAAATAAGAATTTAACTTTTTAATTTATATATATTTATATTGGGATACTTTGCAATTATACGTATTGTTATCAAGTAATATAGGATTTTCTGAATATCGAACCCACATGGAAGATTATGCAATATGCACTTTTTAGAAAGTTTTTCTATTTTTAAAAATATAATTACTTAAAATTAAAAATGATTTTTGCAGGAATTTAAAATTTAAATATTTTTGTTATTTTTGATATTGTAACGAAACAGTAACAACTTAAAAAGATAACTAAATTTTTTGTAGAAGAAAAGTACTTAATATAAAAATATATTTCTTCTTAACATGAATCAATAATAACTATAGGTATTCTGTTGTGGAAGTATAAAAGTTGTGTTGTGCTAAATAGGAGCAATAATATTCTTCACCCTTACTAAAGATGCTATAAAGAACATTGGCTAATTTAAAGTTTGAATAGTTATGAAGACCGACTAAGCAGGGAAGATACTAGCTCTCACTCTAGAGTTCCCTCAATTTCCACTAACTGGGAGCTAACATTCTAGTATCAGAAGCTAAAATAATAAACCAAGTTGGGGGTTTTAACTTGTCACTTTAAAGTCCTCTAACTCTACACCCTTTAATGAATATTTCCCTATTTATTTGCACTAAATTATATGAACTACATTCTCATTCATACAACCTCATGGGATTCTTTCCAATTGTTGACTGACATATGAACTACATTATCATTCATAAAACCTCATGTGATTCTTTCCAATTGTTGACTAAGACAATACCATCCCGGTTCTTACATGTTATCACAATAAATTTTAACATCTGGATTGGTCAAATCAAGAAGTAAATCAAGTGCATAGATTTAAATCATCACAACTTCTTCCAACATTAAAGATCAATACTCTCCACAACTTTCATCCAAACTTTATTACTTATCATTTTAAGAAGAAAGATAAAGAAAACTACTCAGAATCCATGGAGAAACTAATTACTTATCATTTTAAGAAGAAAGATAAAGAAAACTACTCAGAATCCATGGAGAAAACAATTACTTATCATTTTAAAAAGAAAGATAAAGAAAACTACTCAGAATCTATGGAGAAAATACCTATCATTTTAAGAAGAAAGATAAAGAAAACTACTCAGAATCCATGGAGAAAATAAAACCACTTATCAATTTCAAGAAGAAAGATAAAGAAAACTACTCAGAATCCATGGAGAAAAAAAAAACACACTTTAGTTTAAAAGTAGAAAAATAAAGAAAACTACTCAGAATACATTGAGAAAATAAAACCACACTTTAGTTTAAAAGTAGAAATCATTGCCAAACCACTAAGAAGTCTGAAGATAAAGAAAACTACTCAGAATTTGTGGAGAAAGCAAAACCACACTTTAGTTTAAAAGATAAAATCATTGTCAAACCAACAATAAGTCTCGAATAAAACCAAAAGTAGTCTAAAACAAAAAGATAAAAACTTATCTCATATCCTCCACCGAACTCTTAAAGTTCCTTTGAATCTCTTCTCTTTTACAACCACTCATAACAAAATAACAAAAAGGATAAAGTAAATAAAAAGTGGTTCCTGAAAATCTCTTCGAACTAAAAGAGAAGAACTTTCAAAACTTGGCAATACTTTCAGGACTCTTTTCTAAGTCCTCTCTTCTTTCTTTTATAGTTTTCCAAAAGGTGCCTTGGGATCCCTTCAAAATGTGTCTTGATTCGATGTATTTACCCAGGAGACGCATCCTTTCATGATAATTTTTGTTCATGATGGTTACAACCACCTATTAAGTCAATGGGTGCCTCAAAAACCTTTTTAAAATTCATAAAAACTGATTTTACTCGTCTAGTAACTACCCCTGGAGCTTAAGCTCGGGGTCTCGGTGCTTAGGCTTGGCCTTCTCTATTTAACAAGCGCTTAAGTGTCAGATCTGGCGCTTAGGTGCCAAAACTCTTTTGCACAATTTTTCATCTTTTTGCTCCAAATTTGATCCTTTTTCACTCCTTAAGCATTTTTTTCCATTTTTACTTGATCTACAAGGAAAAATACAAAAAATCCTTCCATTAAAGCATAATATCTCAAAAATAGGTATAAAATGTGTCTAAAAATACTATATATGTTAGGTGTATCAGGTGCTTGCCTCTCGGGTTACATCGCCCTTAAGCGCGAGAATGCGGCCCTTAGGCGCCAATGCATGATTTTTAAGATTTTTAAATTTAAGTAAAATGCACTATGAGCCTAAGTATATCACCCCTAAATGGTTTCATAACACTTAAATGACTATTTTCATCTCCTACAACCCTCCTCTCTCTCTCTCTCTCTCAAAATTATCCCATATAACTCAATTTAATTCAAGACAAAAATAACACTAATTTTTATAAATACAAACATATACATTTATTCATAGAACAAGTACATATAACACTTAATTCTTACTCAAAATAGTCTCGAATGAGAAATTCTTCTAATTGCAAACATTTAACAAACTTAAACAATTAGACACATAGAAGTCATAAACACTAAAAACAAACACTAACACTTAAACACAGTAACTCCTAACAAATAAACTCAAACACAGAACTTAATTCCACTCTTCATTTGATGAGACAAACTCCAATCTTTCATTAGTCTCTCCTTGGGCAATTGAATTATAAAGTTGATAAAACAAACGGTGGTGACGAGCTCTAATACTATCTTCTTCAATCTATTTTTGTTTAAGATATATATCTCCTTATCTGCTTCCTCTATATAACTAGTAATACTAAATTGCATTTCCAATTACCATCCAATATGCTGAAGATGTGCATGAATTTTAATTACCTTGGTCTCCAGTAAAGCCATGATAGTCTCAATTTTGTTGATCTTTTTCGATATTCCTTTAATATTGATGGCTAAGAAACTGTTATACATCTATTGTGCACTTTGAATAATGAATTTCTTCCTCATGGTCTCTTCCTTTCTCCTTAAATTCATCTCCCATGAAGACATTTTATTAAAATCTCTCTTTCCCTTAGACTTTTGGGGCTAAAAATGATCTGAGGTGAAATTCCTTCACAAAAACTTTCTATTTATAGGCATAAATCCTTCTAATAACTTCTAGGCACGTCTTGGAATTGCCTTGGCACATTTTTACAAACCAATTGGCAGTTTAACCTTCTAGAATCTTAATTTAGCACATGTTTTTTAACTTCCATGCTTAAGCACCAGTGCTCGATTTTTCACCAGTCAACTTAACGTCCAAATTCTCATTTTAACATGTCTAGCTTACGAAACAAAGTCTTAAAATCCATACTAATCTAAAAAATACTACCCCAATTTTCTCAATAACATACAAACAACATTCAAAGAAAAACACGTTGATAACTATGGGTTTCTTCCCACAAAGCGCTTGGTTTAACGTTGTTAGCCCAACATAACCAGTATTTATTCTGGTTGACCCAACATCATTCAATCTTTAAATTTATACTAATCTCCTATAAAATAAGGTTTCAGTCTATGACCATTCACTTTAAATTCTTTATCAATTTTACGATTCAAATGGTCCCATCCACCTGGACTTAAGTTTGCCTGAAATTTTTTTAACCTTGCATTATATAGAAAAACTTGTTGCCTTGGCTGAAAATTTCTAGTAAGAATCTTTTGATCATGCCACATCTTCTTCTTTTCTGTATAATTCTTAGCACTCTCATAAAATTCATTCTTTATCTCTTCAAACTCATTTAATTGCAATAATCTTTTCTCACTTACATTATTTAAATTATAATTGAATTCATTAATCTCTCAATATACTTTATGCTCAAGTTTAACTGGTAAGTGACAAGCTTTCCCAAATATTAGCTTATATGAGGACATCCCTATAGGAGTTATGTATGCAGTCCTATAAGCCCAAAAAGCATAGTCAAGTTTGACTGACCAATCCATTTTTGTTGGATTCACAAAATTTTCCAAAATTCTTTTGATTTTTTGATTGGATAATTCAGCCAAACCACTTGTCTGAGGATGGTAAGCAGTAGCAATTCTTTGATTATATGATATTTTTTTAATAATTTCTCCATTACAAAATTTCTAAAATGACTTCCCCAATTAGTTATAATAACTCTCGGGATCCCAAATCTACAAAATATGTTAATTTTGAAAAACTTTGCAACACTTTGAGCATCACATCAAGGTAAAGCAACAACTTCTATCTATTTGGATACATAGTCCACTGCTAATAGTATATATAAATTCCCGAAAGATGGTATAATTGGTGCCATGAAATTTAATCCCCAAACTTCACATATTCCAACTTCTAGCATATAATTGAGGGGCATCTCATTTCATCTAGAAATATTGCCTACTCGTTGACATCTATCATAAGTTTTAATATAAGCATTAACATCTTTAAAGATAGTAGGCCTATAAAATCCAGATTATAAAATTTTGTATGTTGTTTTATCAACACCAAAATATCCCCCAAAATCAGAATTATGACATTTTTAAATATTTCATAAGTCTTTTCTAAATGTACACATCTTCAAATAATCAGATCATTTTCTTGTGACATCCCAAAAATAAGTCTTAGCTTCAGAAATAAATTTCCTCTTCTATTGGTAAGTCATTCCATAGGATATAAAATCACTAATAAAGAAGTTCACAATGTCGACATACCAGGGAACACGCCACTCATTAATTTTGAACAGTTTTTCATCTAGAAAATGTTCATTAAATTTTTTTTCAAAATAGAGTGGGTTCTCTAACTCAAGTCTGAACAAATGATTAGCAATTTAATTTTTAGCTCCCTTCCTATCTACTATGTCAAAGTTAAATTCTTGCAAAAGAAGAATCCATCTTATAAGTTTTGGTTTAGCATCCTTCTTTTTTATTAGGTGCTTAATAGTGTAATGATTTGTATGCACTATTGAATGATTTCCAATTATATATGATTTAAATTTATCAAAGGCAAATAATATTGCTAATAACTCTTTTTAAGTTGTTGTATAATTAATTTGGGTTTCATTAAGAGTTTTACTAATATAGTAAATTACTTTGAAAAATTTTTTCATATCTTTGTCCTAAAACAGCTCCAATAGCATAATCACTAGCATCACAGATCTGTTCAAAAGGCTTTCCTAAATCTGGTGAAACTATAATTGGTGCAATGACTAATTTTTCTTTTAATAACTCAAAAGCTTTTGGGCATTCTTCATTAAATTTGAAAATTGCATCTTTCACTAGTAAATGGCATAAAGGCTTATCAATTTTTGAAAAGTTCTTAATATATCACTGGTAGAATCCAACATATCCTAAAAAACTCCTAATTTCCCTTACATTTGTTGGATAAGGTAAATTAGCGATCACTTGAATTTAGCAGGATCTACTTTCATATCATTTTCCATGTCCCAATACAAGTCCTCCTGTTACCATAAATTGACATTTTTCTCAATTAAGGACTAAATTTGTTTCTTCATAGCGCTTAAAATTTTTTGATAAATGTTCTAAACATGAGTCAAATCAAGTTCCAAACATTAAAATCATCCATAAATACTTCAATACCTTTTTTAATTAAATCGCAAAAAATTGTCATCATATATCTTTGAAATGTAGCAGGGGCATTCTTCTAAAAGCAAGTGTACCATAAGGACTGGTAAAAGTTGTTTTCTCTTAATCCTTGGGATTTATTTGTATTTGGTGATAACAAGTATATCCATCTGGAAAATAAAAGTATTTATGCCCAGCTAGTCCATCCAACATTTGATCTAGAAAGGGGTGGAAAATGATCTTTCCTAGTGACAAGATTTAATTTTCTATAATCAATGCATATTCGCCACATGACTTGTCTAATAGGTATTAGCTCATTATGTTCATTCACAATCATAGTTACTCCTCCTTTCTAAATAATGCAATGAAGTGGACTAAATCATGCACTATGTAAAATAGGGTAGATAATTCCAACATCTAACCACTTTAAAATTTCATTCTTTACAACTTCTTTCATACCAGGATTTAATCTCCATTGAGGATCAGCCCTGGGTTTTCAATTCTCTTCCATATGAATTCTATGCATACAAATTCAATGACTAATTCTTTTAATATCAGCTATTGTCCATCCAAAGGCTTTCTTAAAATTTTTAAAAATTTTCATATTCTTCTTCCATAGTTAATTTTGAGGAAATTATAACTGGTAAAGTAGAGGAATCTCCTAAAAAGACATATTTTAGTGTTTATTTTGAGGAAATTATAACTGGTAAAGTAGAGGAATCTCCTAAAAATACATATTTTAAATGAACAGGAAGTAACTTCAACTCAAGTTCAAGAGGTTTTTCAATTGATGGACAAAATGTTTTATCTTTTTATATCGTGTCCAAAAATTCAATACTTTCTCGAACATAGTTTAAATCTTCCTTAAGAAGATCTTCACATTGATCTAATTTCTCTTCTTGCTCGTGTTCCAAATCTTTTACTCAGATTTTTCTTCATAATTAATTTTGAAATGTCATTCACTCAGATATCTTTTAAAGTCCATTCTATAACATTCATCATCTTTATCTTTTGTAGGATATTTCATTGATCTTGAAATGTTAAAAGTTTGATCATTGAGGTGCATTGTTAATTCCTCTTTTTGAACATCTATCATTGCTCTTCCTATGGCTAGGAAAGGTCTCCCCAAAATGATAGGTATTTCTTTATCTTCCTCCATATCTAGCACAATGAAATCAACATGAAAGATAAATTGATCCACTTTCACTAAAACATCTTCTATAACTCCTTTAGGGTACGCTATCGAACGAGCTTCTAACTGCAGAGTTACAGTATTTTGGACTATTTCTCATAATCTCAATCTTTTGAATATTTATAATGGCATAAGGTTAATGCTTACATCTAAATCACATAAGGCTTTCCAATAAAATCTATTTCCTATTGCACATGAAATTGTAAAGCTGTCAGAATCTTTAGGCTTTTTAGGAAGCTTTTTATGAATAATAGCATTGTACTCCTCACTAAGTGCAATAGTCTCATTATCTTCAAACTTCCTTTCCATGTAGAGAATATCCTTCATAAAATTTACATAGCTTGACATTTGTTCAAAGGCTTCAGCAAATGAAATATTAATTGTAAGCTTCTTAAAAAATTCTAAAAATTTTAAAAATTTCTTATCCAACATCTATTGACGAAGTCTCTGAGGAAATGGAGGTGGTGGTTTTTCTAAATTAACTTTAAGTGGAGAAATAGGTCTTTCAGAATCTTTCGGAGCATTCTCTGTTGATTCTTTAATTTCTTCTCTCTACTAAAGTTTCTTTTTGAATCCTACCTTCCAACTCTCTTCCGCTTCTAAGTTGAACGAATTTTACTTGCTCTTTACTCTGGTCTTTTGGATTTATTTTAGTATTACTAGGAAGTGTTCATTGGGATCTATTACTTAATGAATTTGCGATTTGTTCAAGTTGATTCTCAATNCCAGGAGGGGCACTGGATTACCAATGCTGAGGGAATTGCTACTGATGTTGTACTTTATTTCCAGAATTTATTCAGGAACAACTCTACTTCCAACTCTATCATCAATGCTACGTTTTTTGACAAAGAAAGGGAATTTACTGAGAGTCTATCCCTTACTAACATCCCTGATGAAAAGGAAATTTGGGAAGCTCTTAAATCCATAGATAGCACAAAGGTGGCTGGCCCTGATGGATTCTCTGCTGACTTCTACAAAAAGGCTTGGCATGTTGTGAAAGGTGAGGTTATTGCCACTGTCCAAAGCTTCTTCTGGGGGGCTGACCTTCCCAAATACTTCTCCTCTTCAACCATTACTTTAGTGCCTAAAGACAAAACTCCTTGCAAATGGGAGGATTTTAGACCCATTAGTCTTACTTCTGTTATCTCAAAGATAATCAGTAAAATCTTGGTCCAAAGACTACAGCCCCATCTAAACAAGCTCATCAGCAGGAATCAGTCTGCCTTCATCAGGGATAGAAATATTGTGGATAATGTGCTCTTGGCCCAAGAATTGGTGCTGGACTTGGACAGAGTCACTAGAGGAGGCAATCTAATTTTCAAATTAGATATCAAAAAAGCCTATGATACTATAAGCTGGAGTTTCATTGAACAGGTTTTGATTGCTAGAGGTTTCTCATCCTCCTTTGTCCATCTGATCAGCAGATGGCTGTCAAACAATTTCCATTCAATTCTCATTAATGGATCCACTCATGGGTTTTTCAGTGCTTCTAGAGGTATAAAACAAGGTGACCCTCTTTCCCCTACCATCTTTATTCTAGCTTTTGACTACTTATCAAGAATTTTGAATGAGATGGCATCCAGGAAACCCCATTCTCTTTATAGTCACAAATCTTCCTTATTAATCAATCACCTGGCCTTTGCTGATGACATCATAATCTTCACAAAAGCTTCCAAATGTGCTGTCAAACTTTTATTGCAGAATCTGGAGACTTTTCAGGATGTTTCTAGTATGGAATTCAATAAACAGAAGTGCCTTTCCATCTACAGTAAGCAGTGCATCAATGAGTTTAAAGCCTGGGTTGCTGATTTCACTGGTTTCAAAAACAGTATCCTTCCTATGAAATATCTGGGGGCTGTTCTTATCAAAGGAAGAACTAAGAACATCCAATTTGATCACATAATTGACAAGGTACAGAGCAAATTGCATGCTTGGGAGAATTCCTTTTTATCTAATGGAGGTAGAATTACACTTCTCAAAAGTGTTCTTTCTGCCTTACCATCCTACTTACTACAAATGAACATTCTTTAAAAAATCCTCTCAGAAACTTTTAGAAGGTATCTTTAATAGATTCTTATGGGCTGGCCATAGGAAGCAAAAACACTGGACCTCTTGGGCTAAG